>JAECUM010016731.1:0-77393 GCA_016617855.1 Megalonaias nervosa
TGCCATATTGCATCATCATCCGCGGCTTTTCTTACAAGTACAACTGTATGCTTGGCTCCAAAAATAACTTTTCTAACATGTCTGCAGAATCCGAAAATATGTGATAGCGGAATCGCACATGAAAATCTTCTGTCTTTTAACATTGCTTTACGTGATGCAAATCCTAAGTTGAAAGTTGGGTTCATTGATGTTACTGCGGGGGTTTCTGCGGTTCCTGCGGAATTTCTTACGTTGCCGATGGTTACATTTTTATGAACTGGATGATCAGAAGTGTCCTTGGAAAACATCATTGATGGACCAGCTGATCTTGAAAATCGTCGCTGTATCGAGCAAGACCAAGTATTGTCGTAGCAACGTCGACATCTTTTTGAATTGATTCAATATTTCTTCCGTCGATCATGTATGAGGCACTATCAAACAGCGCCATGATACCGTTGTTGACAAAACCAAAACCAACATCGTTATCGTATTCAGTATCATGCGCTTTAAACATTTTACCTTCAGCTTCGATAAATGCTTCAGCGGGTAAGAAATACCTACTCGTATCTTGAACTTGAAGTTCAATTCGTCCACGCTGATCTGGAATTCGAGCATCGTAAGAATAATATTGATAATCACGCACAGAATCATCCTTGAGAACTGGCGCGTCCATGTCAAGTGCGGGATCAGATATACGTTTGAGCATGTTATGTTGTCATCGTCTAATACGAAGACCACTACCTGCCATCAAACTTGCTGCTACATTTTTTTTCCCCCTCTTCAGCTAACTCTGCTAGTTTTTGATTTTGCAGCTTGATTTATTACTTTACTAACACTTGCAGGCATCGCTTCAGTGCTGGGTAATTTTACCGGTGGCTAAAATTTTCGTCGTATTAATCGTGCTAGTCTATCCTTGATGGCAGAAAATACTTTACCGGCGACGTCACCAACAGTACTAATACCTTTTTCACGAATAACGTCAGTAGCTTTCATGCCTAATTGCTTTGCAATCGGTATTGCTTTTGGGGCGATTCTCGAAAATAAACCCTTAACAACATCACCAAATCCATCTCCGTTATGTGTCTCGTATACAGGTAATTGTCCATTTACCACCCTGACCATGATTGGTCTACGTTGATTAGCGTGTATGATCATCTATTATAATTAATTATTTAACTGTTTAATCGCTATAATAATCATCGATAATTTCATTAATGAGAGACCGATACACGTTAATATCCATAACGCCGCCGGTAAATAATCGTTGACAAATGGATGTGGTTTCGTTAATAATCTCTGGAGAATTATTACCAGCTCGTTTTCCACCAACAAGAACTTTTAATCTGTCTACGTCAGCTACAACACTGTCGGGGCAAGTGATTCCACTGTGAGGCAGCCCGCTGCCCGTTTTCTTACCAAACGGTGAAAAATAAGATGATACACTACCAAGTAAGCCACGGGATTGTTCTGGTTCACGAGGCTGAGTTGGTTCACGAGGTGGAGTTAATTTTTTGGATTTTTTTTCCTCTAAAAATTTTATTCGTTTCAACATTACATTTTCTTTCAAATCATCATAATCGCCAAGGTCATCTACAGCTTCGATATTTCTAGAAACGAGATATATAGCCGTAATCCAATTATTAAGATTAAATTCTTTAACATACTCAGGGTTTAAATATTTATCTTGGGATTCATATTTTGCTGCAATAGTTTCTGTATATTGCGGATATTGGATAGTTTTAACAGACCCAGGTATAAAATATTCAAATACTGACCTTTCTGATTCTTCTTTTGGTTTTTCTTCTTCTTCTTCTTCTTGTTGCATTTTCTGAAAAGCCAACGTCATATTTCTTATAGCTGTACTGTAAGCAGAATATCTCTTATCCTTAGTTCGAGCTTGATCAACATTAAAACGTAAACGATAAATCCATTTGTGCCATTTATCGCTACTTATATTTTCATCGGCATACTCAGGTTTTAGAAACTGTTTTAGTACATCATAAGATAAAAAAGCAGTTTCAGCTAATTTAGGTATATCAAACTGCGCGATACTGTCAATGAAAACTTCATTAAATTTATCATACAATTTAATCCTAGCTTGAGCTCCTTCTGGTTCTTGTTCAGTGACTGCGTCACCGTCGTCATCCGCTTGATCTGTTTCTTCAGTTGGTTGAGCCGCAGCTATTTCAGCAGGAAGTTCTCGTAGAATTTTTTTCGTTTTTTTTAGTTCGCTTCGCTATTTTTTTAGTTTCTTTTGCCGTTTCTTTTAACACAGGAACAATGCCTTTAGTGGTTTCAGTGATAGGTTTAAATAATTGTTCTGCGGATTCTGTAAACTCTTCTTGTGTTTGTTGACGCTGCTGTAATTGTTGTTTGACGTGATCACGGACAGGTAGATATTTCTTAATTGCTTCTAGTCTCTCTCGAGCTAATCACGCTGAGTGAGCTTCGCCAATCATTATTATAATGCAATGGTTTAATTACAGCAGCAGGAAGGGTGCGACCAATACGCGGATCACTGTGTGTAAGAGAGTGAGGTATCTATATAATTGGGACCATAATTGGTTATGATTGATACCAAATTTGTCTTAATGGGTTATGATTCGGCAAAGTGGTCTGTTCACCCTCCCTGCTGCTATTTATGTCGAACGGTTCTGTCACTCATGAGTGATTCTGACAGTCATATCCCTTTTAAAATTTGAAGAGACACAGAAAATTCTCAAGGTCTTATATTGTCAGGTACTTTGTCTTTTTCAGAGAAGTCTTTTTCTAATGAAAGTGTTCTTTATCAGAGAGTAGGGAGTGGCTTTGTTAATGTTCCTCTCCATTGTGTAATTTTGTCATCAGACTTTTCTCTAGGTCCGTAACAGTTGGAACAGTGTCGTCTTTATCTATGAGGGTATTCATATATTACTAGGCAATTACCTCGCTGAAGATAAGGTTGTGGTTAATCTACTTATAACTGACAAGCGTTGTTTGAGCCAGAAATTCGATCCTATGGGAAAATAAATCCCTGATTTATACCCAGCTTGTGCAGTTACTAGTGCTATGCAACGAAAGTTCTCGAGAATGATGTTGATAGGAAATTGTTCCTTTTGCTGACACATGTATTGGCAAGGCATTTGATGAAGTCACTTGGCTTCCTCGCTTGGATTAATCAAATGGTATTGATCACAGTGATCCTTTTTTTTACTCATTCTCTTTATTCTAATGAAGGTGACAAACAACAATCACTTGTCGTCCAACAGGAACAAAATCCTGAGATCTCCTGTTTGTTTCAGAGGACTATTAGTGAAAATGACCATAGAAGTACCAGTTGGTAATTTTGATACAAACTGGGTCCTTATGAGAAAATAGAGACCACTTAAGCTGCCTGCTGGTGACGAGTGGTCAGTGAACTATTATACTGTAGTTCCAAAGTCGTATATACAGTCAATTCTTAGTCTAGCCCATGAATCTCCTTTGGCTGATCAGTAAGACTTATCACAAGATCTTGAATCACATTTATTGGCCGAAAATTAAAAGTGATGTTTGTAATTACTGTAGATTTGTCACACTTGTCAAATGGTACGAAAACCCAATCAAAAGATACATAAGGCTCATTTGCAACCTATTCCTGCATTTGACGAACCATTTAGCAGAATAATGGCAGACTGTGTCCATCCCATGCAATCATTTTAGTTATACCTGTCCCACAGAGTGAGGATTTTAAGCTATGGAATTCAATCGGACTTAGTAACTTTGGAATAATCAATCTTCGGAGTCCAGAAATTTTGAATAATTTGGCCGAGAAACGTTTGCATTTGCAGCAACAAGAAAAGAAGGAAATAGACATATATTACTGGAAAAAAAGCTCTTGTTTCCACATATTCCTGCATAAACAAAACAAATCTACTAAGCATTTGTATACTCCACACTTGTGAAACAGCACCTGTGCAGGATGATCCCTCTCAAACAGAATCTTTGAAACAAGAAATTCAGTATTTGCTAGAGAACGATTTCACTGAAATGAGTAAAAGTGACTATAGTTCACCCTGTAAAGTTTTACCAAAACCAGATAATACTTCTCACATGTGAACAAACTATAGAAATGTGAACAGTGTGGCCAAAATGGATTCATTTCCAATGCTAAGAGGCGATGACACAATTGATGCAATTCAAAATATTTCACCAACTTTAACCTTTTAATAAGATTCTAGCAAATTCCACTGAGGGAGAGGACAAAGGAAATTTTGACATTCAAGACTCCAGGTGGACTTTATCAATATCAGATGATGCTGTTTGGAATGAAATGTTCACCTTGTACTTTTCAACGTTTAATGATCATGAATACATGGGGTCTAGATACCCGTGATGCTTACAGCGATGATGTTTTTATCACTTAGAGACAATTAGACAATTCTTTGACATACTCACTGATGCAAATTGGACAAGTAATTTATCCAAAAGTGTGCTTTGTCCTGCTTGTATTGCATTTCTAGGACATATCGTGGGGAATAGACAAGGTAAACCCATATATATTAATTTTAAGAGTGTGTCTGAATTCTCTGTGCCAATCATAAAAGCAACTGAAGCGATCTTTGGGTGTAGCTGGATCCAAAATTTCTATAATTGCTGATCCCATGACAATTTTACTGAGTAATAAACCAGGTTTTATTGGTGTGAAAAATGTCTGGAGGCTTTTGATAAATTAAAGACTATACTTAAGACCAGTTCTTTCAGCTCCAAATTTCAGTCAAACATTTAAGATGTCTATTTATGCAGGTGATGTTGGGGTTGGTGCAGTACTGATTAAAAAAGACAAAAATGGTGTAGATCATCCAGTGAAATTAAATAAGCTCCAACACTTTGAAGTGTATATTAGTTCAACTCCTTCTCTGATTATTGTATTTAATGATCACCACCTTACTTTTATTGGCAAGATGAAAAATAAACATAAAAAATTATTAAGGTAGAGTGTGATGTAGCAGGAATACAATACTGACATAAGGCACATCAAGGGAAAAGGCAATCTAATAGCAGATGTACTTTAACATGTACATAATAATTATGTTGTTTCATGTATGCATTGTATCATTTATAAGGTTTCATTTTATATAATTCTTATCACATGTATATTTGACTAATAGTAAAAAAGATATTTTATTGGGTAAATCTTGCTTTTTCTTGATGAGGGGAGGTGTTATGTGTATGCAATTTGCATTGTTTTTATTGGGTTTTTAAATTTTTTATGTCAATATATGGTATGAAAAATTGTATGTTGGACTTGACCTTGTCCAAAATCAAGTCGTTTTCTATTTTACCTGAATGAATTATTTGTTTGAAAATTCTGTAAACATCTAGTACATAGCAAGTAGTTTCCTATCATCATGCGTTAACTATTACGATTATTATCTTGGTCTGAGTCAAAGACATTTTGTTTGCCACATTTGTTATTCTAATAATAAATAAGCTTTTATTTCGTAAACGTTATCAACCTTTTCTATAGATTTTTTTACCATTAGGTAATGGTTGTTTTAGAAAGTGCTAATTGTGACCTGAGGTCAAATAGAGGACTTTATTATCTTGTTCTTCTAGAAATTATTTATTTGTGATTTAAGATCTTAGCAAAATCATTTGTATTATCGTGAAAGCTGTTAAATTAAATACAATTCAGATTTGTATCTTTGTTAATGAACTGTTTTCACAATGTGAACGCACGTGATATTTACTTTTGATGTTTAGTTGTTATACTCAAAAATTTGGGTGACCTGGTGGTTTATGAAGATTTGCTATTCACCCATAACTCTTGCTGGTATAGCATTATTGTTAAAATTGAGTTTTAATATTTCCTTATCCCTGGACTACTAATAATCCAATAATGACAGTATGTCACCTTATAGTCCCAAGGGAAAGAGTTGAAATATTTCGCAAGAAATCTATTTTTAGGAAGCCACACGTATGGTACAATATCGCTGAACATTAGCGTATCCTTTAAATTCAAGACAAACTTGTTTGCGAAGTACTCCCATTTTTTACACTACTAATTAATTTGAATAATAATGGATTCTTGTTCATACTGGAAGACAGCTTCATCCCCCAGAGTATCCGTCAGTAGCACAATTATACGCATTTTCCAATGATGGCGCAAGCATTCCTTTTCCATGGTGCTGGAGGCAACTCATACAAATTTTAATTGATAGAAAGTATTTTAGATCAACACACTCCAATTCATTCTTAAGACTTGCCTTTATTTCATTTTCTTTCGTCACTACAGAGAGATTCTAAATGATAGATACAACTATTACTGGTTGAAAGTCAGTTTATGTCCTAGTTTGCACTATTAACATTGACGTAACTGGTTTTATACGTTCATATATCTATATTTAATTTAATTTTACAAGGTTTCCCTATCAGTCTGGTTCATTTTAGTTATATATAATGCCATGGTACATATTGTGTATATGTCAAGCGAATTCTCTGTGCACAGACTGATCGATTGAAGCTGACGTTGTTTGTAGATTTTCAAGGTATCGGATATTCTTTAACGGTTTTTCGTCACGGCATTCATCGTGCAATAATGACTGATCAGTTTGAACTTCAGTGCAACATTGATGAGGTCGATTCAATGCATAAAAATAATCATTTTGTTCATGAATTTAGTTTCATGGCCTGCAAGAATTATGCAGCACCTTTAAATGTGAAATTTCTTTTATATCATCAAATCTGTTATGTGTAAGGAACTTGGGCACAGAGCTAAAAATTCATAAACTTATCTGACTTTATCCTAAGTTAATAAAATCTAGTTACCTATAAATGAAATAATTTTGGGTTCGAACTGCAAAAGGAAGTCAGGACTTTGGTGTCCCAGTGGAGTTGCAACTTAATCGAACTGCGTATTTATATCCAGTTTTGTAAGGCATGGAACGCTCATCTCTGTCACAGTTTGTTACATGCGCCTTCTATTCCCACAACTGCCTTGTCCGTTAGATAAATATTGCTTCACTTGACTTCAGAACCCACGATCTTCCCAAAATTAGTATGTGTTCTCAGACACGTATGATGTGAATGCAGTAGCTGATATATGCAATTTTCCTGAACTCATATGTTGCTTACCTAGCATGAAATATAGGAAGAATCATTAATATTTGTCTTCAATATGAAACAATGTAGTAATAAAGTACTACAGTTCTGATTTTATTGAGAATAATATAAATTTAAGTTATGACAAGAAAAATTTCTAGAAAACTCAGTCGTAACACCCGTCTGGTTATTCAAAGTGAGTCATCCAGGCTCTTTAAAGAAAACACAAAATTATACTGATAGAGTGATCTTAAGACAATTGGGAAAATAAGTTGCAAAGAAAAAAATATACACGGCATGAGGTGCATTAAACTTATTCATTAGCATAATTTTACATGCAGACCAGTTAGATGATTATCATCATAACAGGATGGGTGCTAGACGGTTCCCGTCATAGCAACCCTAGCCATTTAAAAGGACTTGTCCGTATTTAGATTGGCGTGATACTAATTATGGAAACGTTTGTGGAACATATTTGAGTGTTGGGTAAGAATGCAGGGAAGAAATGGTTGGAAGCATGCGTATTCTGCTTGGGAAGATATGCTGGATCGATATATTTCAGGTGGAGGATGAAAATTCTCCATGTAATATTGATTAAAATCGGAACCGGAACAATTTGGTTTCACTCGATCCCCTAATCGTTCGTGTAAATAATGGACGTCTCCACACAGTTTCTTGAATTTATTATAAGGAAGTTAAGGGTCTTCTAAAAAAGAAAGGGGTAACTGGACTGCAAAAACACAGAATTCGGCCAGTCGCGGGAATCCCCTAATCAGTTCACGGTGAAACATCTTAAGAAACTCGGGATCAGCACTGCAGACTGTATACGACCAGAGTCTAGGTTTGCCAAATTTTCTTCGGAAAATTAAAAGTTGGACCGATATATCTACCAGTTGGAACAGGGAACGTCGGTGGTTATAACATAGTGTGCCCGTATCAATTACATTTTATAAATATTCCTAAAACACTTCAATCGTAATACCACAATAAACATTTGACTGCTAAGAAACATGCTAATTTATTCATTCAATGTTAAAACTCTCAGATCAGGGTGAATTTTGATGCTTTCTGTTAAGGATTTAATTAATTAGAAATTATATTGAGACCTCTATTATCTGCCGGCTTTGGTAAACTAATCTAAACGATTAATAACGTATTTTAATAATATAATTAATTGATTTAAGAGGACCATTTACTTGTTTTCAAGTACGAAGTAATTGTTTTGTCCTCTGTAACCATCATTTGTGCATTTGTGGATCTCTAATCTTGTACACACATCATGAATCATTTTTATATTTCATTTAACTTTTACTGAAGAGACCTAATTTTGTATGTGCCAGGGATAATTCAAACTATACAGCACCGTCTTTGTTATAAACGTCTTTTTCCAATTTGTAGCATTTTGTGCCATTTCTTCTGTAGTATAGCAAATTTGGAAGCACATTTTGCACACTTGTAGAAACTGGCTTTCTAAAACGTAAGAAGAAGTGTTCAAATTTACAGTTACGTTTTATGTAAGTGTGGAAATTCTTTTCACATGTGTGTAATTTAGTTTGGCGGATTTCACACATCTAAGATTCTCCATGTCTATCCACCATATGCAGTGTATATGTATATCACTATATCTTTTACACAGAACAAATCTCTAATATCAAACGAAAAGACTGTTCCTGTCGAGAAATAGCATATATCCCCTGTAGGATTCATGGATGACGAGTCTATTTTCCACTGGGTACATACGTGCACTCTTCAAGAATTATTCCTATTCACCTTGATTTCTTAAAACGAGTCTGGAAGAGTATGAGAATAATTGCTAATTTTTGAGATGCAAATACAGTCGACATCAGGCAATATTCGTCAGTTCCCAGCCTGGATCCATCTATATATTCGGTACTACTATAAGTCGATATATTCAACATAGATAACATTCAACAAAATTGTATCTATAATAATTAAAACCATCCAGGGTCGGACAAGTTTTAAAACCGGGTTTTAGTCAAGCAGATTACTGGAAATGAGCTTGGTGATCGAGCCCAGAGTGGCATATTAATAATTATCTGTGAGCTTATAGATCTACATTTTCCAATATTACAAGTCATTTAAACATTTTGTTATTATTTTGATATTATAATATTGAGCAAGTAGTATCAGCCTTTAACAGCCTAAAGCGAAACCTTGATTAAAACACCTGTAAGTCCGACAAGTTTTAAAATTAGGTTGTTGCCCTACTGATTACTGCAAAAGAACTTGACGATGATGCCCGTAGTATGAATATTAATAATAATTTGTGAGTTTAAAGATCTACTCATTAGCAACATTTTATGTTATTATTTGGATTTGATAATGTGGAACAAGTTGTATCATCCTGTAGTAGCCCAGAGAGCTACATGTGTTCAGCATATGGTGTCAGATTTAGCTTTGTCATAGCTGTGGGCTTAATATATACCGGATATAATTTATTTTCTAGTTTGAAGACATACCTGCGAACGCCTTGAGACTTATATGCAAACAATTTGAAAATGAATGTGTTATTTATCTTTAAACTTTAGGCCCCTTCGTCACCCCTGAACCCCCATATGGCGTTGATATTATATCCATGTTTTAACCATATTTACATTTCAGAAGTAAGACCTGCAGAAATAGATCTGTTCCAAGCATCACTCCAGAGGCATTTTAAGAGAAAGGACAGAATGCTCATATCCGAGTCTCCTGTAGCACGGACGTACCACAGTTACAACGTCACAGGAAAACTGACCTGTTGGAATGAAAGTAAATTTGCACCCACTTTTGAGGAAAACAAAAAAGTAGTTCAACAGTATCCCAACGGAACGTCGGTTTCATATCTGGCGGATTTGGGACTTTTGCAGCCATATAAATCCATGGCAGTACCGAAACAGCCGGTGTTTGTCACTGGAGCATCTTCAAACCATTACCTCGAATCTCAAGCTATGTTCCGTAACTTTCACGATAACGTCATGACAAGATATAAAGATGTAAAGCTAATTTACTACGACATTGGTTTGACTGATATGGAAAGAGACCAGGTATGTAAGTTCCTTTACTTTCACTTCTTTCTCTTCCACTACCATCACCACTATAACACCATGAACTACAGCGCTACTGCTACTACTACTTCTACTACTAGAGAAGCAACAACTATAGTTTCTGATACTTATTTTACTATTGCAGCTACTAAGGTAAATGCTGCTTGGAATCCAACAATCAGACCAGCCTGGTTTAGCCAGAGTGGTATATATTTGGGCAAGTCACTTTTCTCCAATTAAAACTCGGCTCTAAATAGCAAAACCAAATTAAATGCATTCATTTTTACAAAAGCACATAAATAATGAACCAAGCAATTGCTTTCACTATTACATGTTTACTGCTAAATGTTTAATTGCTGAGCTATTTTGCAAAATATATTTTAACATGCTACCAACTACGATCTGAAAGCATCATTGTCTTCGCACATGCGTGACTTATGATAACTGGGAAGTAAGGAAAGTAAAGATTGTAACTTACATTGCAAGTCTAATCGCCATCATGATAGCAAAATTGTAAAGCATACTTTGGCAATGATATAAGAATCTCTATGTTGTTTAGATCAAAACATCAATGTACGAATTTGCAATTGCTAACGTTGTTCTTCTTATGAACATTTTTACGAGGAGCTGCTTCCTTTTCAGTGGGGCAAACGTTTGTCACCATAAATCAAACTTCATATTGCAAGAGTTCACCTTTATGTGACATTGGTAAAATTCAAATATATTTCAAAGCAGACCTGCATAATGGGATTGAGACTGCTATTCACGCAAATGAAAATTGGTTCCGAAAATCTGGGTACAAATTGTGTTTTTCCCTCTGACCAACTGGCAAAGAGAGATAACCCCTGTTAGAACTTTGTGCACAGCTAGTAAATGATAAATGAAAAATATTTGTTTAAAGCAATTATTCCACGAAAGCGCTTTTAGAACATATACTGTTACCAACAAGGTGGCACAGAAATAATAATAATAATAATAATAATAATAATAATGAGGACTTTGTATAGCGCCTAAATCTTTAGAAGCTCTAAGCGCTTTACAACATTAGACAACACCTAAATCATAAGAGCAGATATAATGATATGAGTACATAAAACAAACACCATGAAATTAGAAAACATAAAACATACTGAAAATATTTAAGGTAGGAAACATTATTAGGTCTTTAAGTTTGTTCTTGCGGTCGAAATAGACGAGTTTTGAGAGCGCTCTTGAATGAGATCACTGTGTTTTTGTGTTTAAGTTCAGTGGGCAATTCGTTCCACGTTGCTGGGCCCTGGTATGCAAAAGAACTTTGCTCATATGACTTCGTTTTCATAGTGGGAATAATGAGTGTACGATTGTCAGAAGAGGAGCGTAAGTATCTTGCTGGTGTGTACACATGGGTGATGTCGGATAGGTATGTTGGACTGGAGCCCGTCAGTGAAACGTAGCACAGAAAACAGATGTTGTGTTTGATTCTGGATCGAATGGATAGCCAGTGTAGGGTACAAAGCAAGGGGAGGTGTGCTCTGATTGTGGTACTCTAAAGATGATCCGAGAAGCTGTGTTTTGAACTTTTAGAAGTTTTTTGAGTAGATATTAAGACGAACCAGACAGAATTGAGTTACAATAGTCCAATCTTCAAAGTACTAAGGAACACACAAGTGTTCTAGTGGCGTCAGCTGAAAGATACTTGCGAATGGAGCTGATGCGTCTCAGCTCAAGATATGCAGCCTTGCATATGTTCATGACATGATGGTGCAATGTGAGAGTACTGTCGAGAATAACACCAAAGTTTCGTACTGACTAAGTGAATTTAATGTTGGTGAAATTCAAATCTAATGGTTACAACATTTTGCGTTTTGAGATTACGCTGAGAAGAAGGCATATAATGTAATCCCTACATAGGACTTTTCATTGTCTCAGTGCCTACCACACCATTGATATTTTGTCTCAGTGATGCGCTTGCCATTTACCGTTAAGTGCTTTTCATAATTGACATGTAATTGGCATAATGGACATTATTTGTCACTAAACTACATTGCTGTGTGTGTGTGTGTGGGGGGGGGGTCGGATGATGGTGAGCATTCTAGATTACTGGAGCAGTGCCAATCTGACTAAAATCAGAGACCCTTGCACCAGATGTTAGCTCCAGCGGCAAACACAGATGCAAAACTGTTTGTAACACTTTCTTTTGAGATGGTAGCGCAAACTGCAGACAGATTATTGTTGTCATTTCGTTCCTACAAACGTTTTGAACGTTTTGCGTTTTAAGCCAGCGATAGTAACCAGACGCATTTAGTATGGTAATTTCGATGACCGACGTGATATTTTCAGCCATTAAGTACACGACCCTCAAGGCGGCACCTGTCTCTGTGCTTGTGCTGGCCGTGGTAGCATTGCTCGCCTCGTTCCTGAGAGTTTCAGCATCTGTTGCGATATTAAAGAGACTGATGGTTCGAAGATTCTTGCAGAGTTTTTACAAAAGAAGACGGGACCCAGTTGACATATAATCTGTTACTACGTTTGTTTACGCTTTTCTTTCATTTCAACAGTGATAGTGCACTCCGTCATATAAACCGGAAAATAAATTTCGTCTGAAATGCCTATCGAGAGTTCTTGCCACCATCACATAGTCTACAGTCTACATCATAGTTTCATTTCATACGAGACAGTACGCCACTTCCCATAGGACTTACAAGCCAAATGAATAACTTGAAGCATGGTGCCGTGTTCGCCTCAAAAGTATCTCCAGTTGAGTTAATTTGTTGGAAGTGGAAATAGAGCTATAGGACGTTGACATATGATAGGGAATTGAGTGTATTATAATTTCCTGCTACCCTCTCACTCCCACCCCCTTAGAGTAAAATCCAAACAGATCGAGCGGTCAGAGATGGAGCGCCCAGTTCAGTTTTTTAAGCATGACGCTCCCCGGCCCAGTCAGAACGTTATAGGCCACGGATATTCCAGGAATGGCAGCCTGAATTAAATTATTCAACATACTTATTTTGCAATACCACCAGGTCAGATGACGGTTGCTACAACGTTATTGAACCACAAATCAGGCATGTCACATTTATTATTGCAAGGCTGAGCAGAAACGTTCCATTCTGAGCATTGTTATATATATATATATATATATATCCATATTGTATTCATAACATTTGTCCGTGAATAATTATTGCTAAGGGGTTAGTGTTTTTTTCTCCTCAAAACAGTCTATTGTGTCGCAAGGCAAGTCAAAGTTAATCTATAGAGATGTGGTAAACAATTCTTCATTACTGTTTAATATCAGTCTTTGTGAATCTATGATCATAGTTTAAATCTGTGTTCATAACATGAGAGGAATTATTTATTTTAATTACTCATTCGATTACAAAGTGTTCATTGATCTTTTAGAATACAACACTACTTTAAGATTATCGAGAACTAATTCGAAGACATTTTGGAATATATCGTTGTAGAAAATCAGGACACTGGAGACTTTTGGTACATCAGGACATTCAAGAATATTGGAATACATTCGAACATTTTTATACTTCTAGACTAAAGGTCAGTAGCTTTTCATCCTAACGCAAAAGCAAATTGTCCTTGTCCTCCTATAGCTAGACGTTGGTCTGTTACTTGTAGAAAATAACAGACCAGTCATTTTGAGGTGAAAGCAACAATGCGTTGTGAGCCCATACCCTTTCAGTGTAAGCTCCATCGTTTTCTACGCTTACTTATGTGTTTGCCGAGCCAAGCAGGGAGAACTGGGTGACAGTCGGGAGCGAAATCCCAGGACAGCATTGGTACAAATTCGTTGAGGTCTTGTGTGAGTGGTCCGTTAATAGTCACCCGGGTCTTTCCGTTGCAGCGGTGTCCAAAACATTCACAGTATGGGACACACTCTCCCATCCGCAAGAAGATGCCCGCATATCAAACGGTCAAGTCAGGACTCATAAGTTCAGGAATATTGTAGCCATAGTGGCTGCTTGAGATACCACCATGTCCGAATTCGATATCCATCTGTCGGATATCCTCCACAGCTAAGGGACTGTCGTTCAGCCTCTTCGCTTTCGGGTAATATTATCAGCGGCGGTGTCCTCGCTAAATACTTTGCTAGCCAACTCGTTAGTCCTGTTTGTGGGCCTGCTGCAGGCCACAATAATGTGCAGGTGTTTCTCCTTTTTTCAAAGCACCGACCAGTCAACACAAACTGCTTTATGCTTGGGGACGACTTCTTTGTCGTCTGCACCGCCAAGAACCCAAACTCCCTTTTGCTTGCCTTTCGTAGTTCTGTCAATGATGTCCCAGATATAGTTACAGTAGCACTCAACACCGCGCATAGCCGCAAAGTGGAGGTTTTGCCCAAACATGACAGTTTTGGACGATAAACTTGACTACCCGGACCTTCCAGCGGTAGTTTCTGCTGTTATAGACGTCATGACCTTCTCTCACATCACTTCGTGTTTCCGGCAAACATCTGTTTCGACCACGTTGTCTGTGCCGGGCTTTCGAATGGGGTTGAGGCCGTACACTACTACTGTAACTGGGTAACCGGCCTTTCAGTAGCACCAATAAGTCCAGTATTCAAAACAAGCGCAATATCAGAAATCTTTCTTTCCCGGAGATGTTCTGTCTTAATTGGGTAATGCTTGTCTACTACTGTCACCTCTTCCTTCTTTTCATGGTAGTAAGGAAACTTAATGCAAATGACAAACATTCCGCTTTTCATGGCGATGGAAACGGCTGCAAGAGTAACAGTTGCGCGTATGTCGGTCATTTGTCTATTCAAGATCAGGTAATTGCCTCAAACTTGGTACCCCTACATACTGCCAAGGTACAAGTTGCAGTTCTATGGTGGTGTTCGGTAAAGGGACTGAACAATCGTCAATGCTTCCAACTCTTCACGCAATACACGTACATATTGTCTATGTACTATCTTTCTTAAAGATGCTACTTCTGATTACTGCCCTATAAGGGATACAAGAGGACAGTTTGTGGAATACAAGACAAGATATTATTTCTGCAAGTTATTCAGTGTAGGCAAACTTTTGAGCCACCCAATGAGCACCGAAAGATATAAATCGGTGGGTTTGTAAATGCATCCCTATACCGTTTCGGAGACAAAGAACATGAGGGCTACGATCGTGTTTTGCATATCGAGTCCACTAAACCCATAAAAGCAGCTCGGACACTTTTATCTGCGCTAAACAAAAGCCTCTGACTTTTGTTGTTTCCACTTATCATTGTGGATGGGTTATCCGTCATTATTATATTTCAATAAAAATATTTAATATCTGTTCTTTGCCAACGTACACTCAAGACCGACAAAACCTTTATCACGGTTCTCGCACAGTTTTTCATAGCAAAAAACCTCCTAGCGGGCCCCAACACTGCTTGTTCTGAACCTTCAAGTTTGGCCTCGATCACTACACACTGTGAGTCTTTAATTTCAGCTTCCAAGTCTTCCTAATCTGCCTTAGCTAAGAAAATCTCGCTTTATGCTTCTCTGAGTACTATATAATCATTCTCATTGTCGTTGACAGACCGAAGGCTTTGCTGCATTCAACCTGTGGAAAAAAAAAAAAACGATGGTATAGAGCGTGCCGTCCTGCCAGTTAGGATTTATTTCTCAAAGTAAATAATCTGTTTTAGTTCGTGTTTCCTTGTCAGTCATTTGCTAGATATTTTCTTGTTTTGTTTTGGTAACGGGGAAGGTCGTTTGACCTAACTGTTTGTCTCTTGCAGTACTAAGCTGTTCGAGTGGCTCTTAGATCTTCTGCTCCGAGGCTTGAAGTCTAGGAAGCCTTTGTAGAAACCTAGGGCCGGATTGCGACCTAATGATTCTCAAAGGACTACAAAGAGATAAACATGTTGTTCACACATGCCTAGTTTTTGTTTGTCTGCGATGAGCAGCGGAATGCCATTTGAAAACAAATAGAGGCTGATTGTTGATCGTTTTAGAGTGTCGTAAAAGGCGGCGGGAGGTGCTACAGCTGATACGGTCCCCAGTAATCTAGTATGCACGCCAATCCTCACCCCACCCCCTTCTTGCTGACATCGCCAAGCTCTAAGTCTGAGGGTTTCCAGTAAGGCGCATGGCACAGCACTGAAAATTTTGAGTCAGTGTTTCTTAGAAGATGACCGAGACAAGCGACACAAGAAAACTGACGCAAGGCAAGAATTGTACGGAATTGCAATATATCTAGATATCTCTGTCATAAAACTTAGAACAAAGTTCTCTTGTTGAAACGTTGCTATGTAGGATCAATCTTTTCAGCATACTTTTCATTCTAAATTTAATGAACTGCTTCATGCAAAACATTTAATAATTCTATACTCGTGGAGAGGGTGTTTACATCTGGTTTTCTTAATTATATACTCTCAAGTTTAGCTTTGGTGACTCAGTTCTTAACGTCTATGAAGTTACCACTGCGAACACTAATGCTTCGTGTGAGTACTGTTTATATCGTTTTCAAAATCATATCCGCGTGTGTTCTTGAATAATTTAAAATTAAAACACAGTTATGATAGGTCCTATAAACGCATTTGCTAATCGATATATAGTAAATCTCTTTTGCTATATTTCCAATCGTACTCTCTAAACATTTCCAGCAAAAGCTCACACTGAAGCTAAAATAATCCAAATATGAAGTGATGTGATTTTTTTTAAATTTTAGATTCTTGGACAATAAAACGAAAAACCAAATTTCAGACGTTTATATGTTTCAACACATTTCTAAAAATAGAAAATGCTTTACATATGTGGAAGTTTTACCTTTGCAAACTGTCAAATTTGAGATTTGCATAACAAAAGAACGAAATATTCAAACATTTCATGTCTATTGTCTCTTTTTCATTTAGACCGGGTGTGAGAATTGGATATTTCTTCTCTCTTGCTTTATATAAGTGGACTCATTTTTGTGTATTTTGATGATGTATATTGGTGTTACTTCCGAATACGGTCTAAGTCATACATAAATACATACATGAACAAACAACCAAGCAAACAATGCAAAAATAACACATAAATAAAAGGTGTACAAAACTCTTTAATAGGACCTAACACAATTTGTTGATGATAAATTGTATGCGTCAACATCTGCAAAAGTGAATACCGTATAAGTGGGAAAGTTTGGCGTGCGTATTTATAGTAGGTGGACGGCTATGAATATCTGCCAGGAATCGTTACATACAAAACCTTTATCCTTTAGAAGAATAGCAAACAAATATCGATTTATAACAGGGTCTTGGATGTACGTCGAGTGGATGTAATATTTCAATTTTGATAGATCTGGAGAAGATGATAAGGGTGCCAAATGCATGTGATCTTAAAGTTATTAACTTATTGTTATCGTTATTTTAAAGGACACGTTTTGTTTGTATTGCACATTAATGCTTGTAGATGACCCTGAATAAAATCAGATATCTCAGAATTTACTCATTTCGCACGAAATATTTGTCAAATCCAACAGTCTGGTATTCTGAAAATATTAGAGGTATCGGGCGTCCCCTACTTCGATCCATTTGATTTATTCTTCGTTGATCTAAACGTAATGGTATGACATAATTATCTAAATAATTATTTTTTGAGAGACCTGAAAAAGTACTGGCAACTAGCACTTAATATATTATATGCAAGACCTGTATGTCCATTTACGTTACCATACAAATTTTAGTTTGAGTTTTCACGTACTTTTTCGAAGTTGGTTTTCATCGCAGCAACATCCATTAAGTTTCTTTTTCCTAAACCTAAACATTATGCTTTAAAATATTGCAGAGGAAATAGCATTGCAAATTCTTGTAAAACGTGTCGAGACCTAAGCTAAGGATTATAGAGCAATCTACGGATATACGATAAGCAGAAACCATTGGCAGTCAATAAATCTCAATAAATCTCAACATAATGTTAAGATTCATTCTTAAAACGTCTTGAGAATATGGGGTAAAATCTTTAATAACAGACTGCAGTTGGACCACCCTTAAATGTTATTTAGGATATTAAGATTTATTCTGGATACAGTAACGAAAGAAACCCACTAGATAACCAATATGGAGTACATTCTCTATGTTTTGAAAATACTTTGTTGCCATATGTCCAATAACAGACTGGGCACCACATGATCAAAACATTTTTAAGCACGAACTGTGATGTATGCAGTATCCATATATACGTAAAATTCAGCATTCTTGCATAGGCAGCAAAGTTCAGATGATCTTTATTCAATATATTAATCATAATTTGTTACAGAACGCCAGTTTTCAGGGCATATAAAGCTAAGTTTAGAAGCTTCTGATTATATCTTCATTCTAATCGGTTACAGAACGTAAATGTTTGTGCTCTTTAGTTGTATGCACAAAACCGTTGACAATATGGGGCCAGGTGTTTAATATTAGGCAGCGGAATTGTGCATCACTATCGGAAAGCCTATTGGTGACAATAATGATGCTAATGATTTTGATAATGATGATGATGATAGGGAGGAGGAACAAAATCAAAAATAGGAGAAAATAGGGAATAATTATGGTGATAATCATTGTAAAAACCATGATTACGAGTATTAATCATTTTGTTCCCCAGGTTCAACGCTACTGCCGCTGTGAGGTTCGTATTTTTCCATTTGACAAATACCCTGTTCATGTACGCAACTTGATGGGTTATACATGGAAAGTTTTGATAATTCAGGTAAATATCATTGTTAAAGTTATAAAGCTTGCAAGACAAATGATAAACCAATATATTATCTCTGTTAACAAATTCGACTTTTTAAATCTGCTTTAATTTATTATATTTTCAATTCTTTTGATCTTGTGACTTTGCTTTCTCGTACACTATCAACTGTTTTTCTCCCACTAGTGAGCTGACTTGTGCACTTTGTTAAAGTCCTATCGAGTTGGTAGCGAGGTAAAAATAAGACTTGGCACAGTTTACGGCAGCTGTTTGGATTGTATTTTCTCCAGTTGCGTGAAACAACTTTTATTTCTAAAGATTTTCTGAATGGTTATCTTGATCTCGGAAGAAAATGATTAAAATTTATACTGCATTTTAAATCATATCTGTCTATTAAGGCAAATCGTAGCCATATTTCGAAATTATATTGATTACCACAGTTAAGGAAACCATATGGATAAGTACTGAATGAATAACATCTTCAAATGAACCAATAAAGACTTTTGAATGTTTAATACCTGGGATGAGATAAGCAATCAAATTATAGAAATACTAATACTTTAGGTCGATATCGAGTAATCAAAATATGTTCGAAATATTTGTACAGTCTGTAAGGACATATGAAATAGCTTTGAAATGCTTTGGGACCGATTAAAGTGTACGATAAGTTTACATGAGTATAATTTGTGCACGCAAAATGTGCCCATACCTATCTATATATCTGAAAGAGTGATTTTCTGTCTGGCAGCAATGTGTGAATATATTTCACCTTTCCACTTGCTACAATGGCGGCAATGACCTATATAAGCGATCGTTTTAGAATTTCGCTTAAACCCACAAAGTGCGTGATGCATGGATATGACAACATTATTTTCCCAGAAAACATGGACATACCTGGTAATAGAAAACTCTAATGAAGCTAAAGGAACTTTTATGTTGGTCGTTTGTGGTATTTATATCTTTGTGTTGGGTTAGTAATTTCATCTAACTGACATTTACATATTTGCAGAGTAACTGGTATTTTATTTTTGTTCACTCTGCCAACACATCTTCCATTTATATTTTCATTACAAACAATATTAGCAGAAAATCCCGCAGCGACTTGTGGATAGTGGACGTGTTCAAGTTTCTTTGTGTTCGTCGTTGATACGCATTTTAAAAATACACATTATCTTCAAAGTTTCAGAATGTTTGCTATAGGCAATTTTTGTTTCTCACAGAAAATTGAAAACAACACCCCAATAAACAACAGTAATTAAATCGGTAAAGTATGGTTTTGATATATCTCAAATTTTCAACAAATTACTGTTAGCTTTAGTCCAGAAAGCCTGCTCAAGTTAGGTTGCATTATTTATCGCAAACTGATTATTTAAGTTTCGAACTTTGAATCCGATCCATAGTTTCATAATGTCGATTCTGAACACAAACAGAAACATATTTTAATTTAATATCTACAATACCAGTATTATATGTACAAGTGTAACAATATCGCAAAGATTAACAATATACGCAAAAAGGTAACAAATTATGTACCTCACCAATACACCAGGATAGGGGATGCAAGTGGGCGTGGCTTATGTTACACGTTTACCATTAGATATCAGTTATTAGCAAAAACATAATATTTGGACAACATTCAGTAAATTTTATTGAATTTGGATAGTGTTTAGTGCAGAACAGATAAGATATTAGAAAAGAAGAAAAATAAAAAACAAAATGAAAATGATTTGCAGCAGATATTTATGCCCAAAATCAGCTACTCCTATTACGCCACAATCATCAACACATATATTTTCAATCATAACTTTAGTAACACTAATTATACCGAAATAATAATAATAATAATAATAATAATAATAATAATAATAATAATAAAAATCGTGATAATAATAATAATAATAATAATAATAATAATAATAATAATAATAATAATAATAATAATAATAGTTATTATTATCTATACAAATAAACCTCTAGAATCCAGTAGTCGTGCCGATAGTCCGTCTAACACTAACCGGCCATACCAATCACTTCTGCGTTAAACACTAACCGGCCATATCCGTCACTTCTGCGCTAAATTGTATTATAGTTGTAAGTTTATTATAATTGATTCAGTCCTATTTACATTAGTCCTATGCATCTTTGACAACTCTGTGTAAATAATCTATACGCTAATTACATGATAGGACTTAAATTTCGCATTCTGATTCAGTGATAAAATAAACGATACCAGATAACAAAATTCTTGGGGATTCAAAGCTGACAAAAATGACTGACATCCAATTTTGTTCATTTAATTATGTTAGTGTTACTTGTAGGCTCGTACAAAAGTAACAAAGAAAAGAGTGAAGCCAACAAGCTTTGTAAAATTTTACAAAATAATTTATTTCCCTTGAAAACAAGGTAAACATATGAAAAAGGACTTACGGTTTGTGAATCTAATCCAAAAATTAATCCTAGAATTTAAAAATGTAAGTCCTATCACTAAAATGTTCTAATTAAATCAAAGTTCGAATCCCGATGAAGTTCCAAGATGGATGGCGATGACGTCTTCTATATCCTGTTTTGTGTTGATGTTTCAACAGTTCCTTGTTGAATTTTATGAATCAAGAATAATATTTCGGCTTCGAATTCCAAATAATTTCAAATAAATGTCTTTCTCCAAGAATTTTGATGAGCACTTGGTATTTTCCAGGGAATATAAATTATTAAATCCAAAACATAGAAGAATTTTAAATCAAACTGGCATCAACATTAAAAACACCTTGAGCTCTGAAGGTGTAAATTACGACTGACTATATCCACTACAAAATATCTGTTTAACCTTTAACTGAAACGCAGTTTAGACTACATTATGGGTCACGTGATCACTTAGTTCAAACAGCGTAGTAAAAAATATGTCAATTAGCACGTAGGCTGTACGGGTTCGATTGTACTGAACGATAAGATTCAATAATAAAAAGTTGTTTACAAATTAGAGCTAACACGCAAGCCAAGTATAACTTTGATTACGACCAATGATTTTCACTCTGTGTTTACTAATTTCTGAATCAAGGTCAGGAACTAGGTCAGCTAAAATAACAATGTAGCAACACAACTGCGTTGTAGTCTTGCTAAAAAGAACTGTACTGAATTTTCCGACAAAAATGTAAAATCCAGTGAATCGAGTTATCATTACAATAACATGAAACGAAATAAAAGAAAATAAAAGAGAATTTAAAACTAACACACAAGTAATTTAATTACATTTACGTAACACTTCCCCCCATGAATAAAAAGAAAGAATTATATAATAAAGCTCTCGTTTAACCATATCTTAGTTATACAGGAGGTAAAACAAAATTATATAAGATGAACTATTATGAATTATACAAAGTGTACATGAAATAATATTTCTATACACGGGAAAGTGCATCTGCAATCAAATTGTCTTTTCCCTTGATGTGCCTGATGTCAAAATTATATTCCTGTAACAAAAAACTCACACTTAATAATCGTTGATTTTTATTTTTCATCTTGTCGATGAAATTAAGGGGTTGTAATTACAAAACACAACAATCGGAGAAGGAGCTGAACTAATGTAAACTTCAAAATGTTGTAATGCCAAAATTAAAGCCAAACATTCCTTCTCGATTGTTGAGTAATTTCTTTGGTACTTATTTAATTTCTTAGAAAAATAGCACACTTGATGATCAACACCATTTCTATCTTCTTGAATCAATACTACTCCAACCCCAACATCACTTGCATCAACAGATAGTTTAAAAGATTGACTGAAATTTGGAACTGTCAGAACTGTTGCACCTTCAAGAATGGCCTTTAACTTGTCAAAAGCCTCCTGACATTTTTCAGTCCAAAGAAACTTGTTTTTCGTGCTCAATAAATTTGTCAGAGGTTCAGCAATATTAGAAAAATTGGAACAAAATTTCCGATAGTACGCAGCCATACCTAAAAATCGCATCAGTTGCATTTTATTGACAGGCACAGGGAAATCAGAGATAGCCTTGACCTTAGCATCTATAGGTTTAACTTGTCCATGTTCTACAATATGTCCTTAACACAAGCATGGCAGAACTCACTTTTAGATAAATTAATTGGCAAACTTGCATCAGTGAGTCTGTCAAAGAAGTTCCGAATTGTTTCTAGATTTTCTTTCCAGGTGTCGTTGTAGATGATGACATCATCAATGTAAGAATCACAATTATCTACACCAGAGGTAATCATATTCATCCAATGTTCAAAAATACTTTCGTTAACCCTTTCGTCCCAAACGGCATCACTTTGTATTGATAAAGTCCATCTGGAGTCACTAATGCCGAAATTTCCTTTGCCCTTTCCGTTAGTGGAATTTGACAAAATCCTTTCAGAAGGTCAAATTTGGTGACATATTTGGCATTTCCAATTTTATTAATGCAGTCATCCATTCTTGGTAATGGAAATGAATCTGTTTTTGTCACACTGTTCACCTTCCTATAATCAGTGCACATACGGAAAGTTTTATCTGGTTTCGGAATAAGTATACATGGTGAACCACAGTCACTTTTACTGGGCTCTATGAAATCATTCTCCAGCAAATACTGAATTTCCTTGTTTAAGTATTACTGTTTGAGTGGGTTCATCCTGTATGGATGCTGTTTCACAGGTTAGAATTCACAAGTTCAACGTCATGAAAAATTTTGTTTGTCCTTGTAGGTACATCTGGAAATAAGTGCTCATATTCAAAGAATAATTGTTTAAGTTCATTCCTTTCTTGACGTTGCAAATGCGAAAGTTTCTGGTCCAGATTATTCATAATTTCCGAATTCCGAAGATTTCTCACTCCAAAATCAGTAGAGTCCGATTGAATTTCTTCACTTAAATCCTAAATTAGTGGGACAGGTAAATTAATTGCATGATTTACCTGGCTATCTCTCACAATATACTGTTTCTCCATTAATTTATTAGGTCAGAGCACTATTATTATAATTTAACTCATTTATTTTCTTCTTTACTTTGTAAGGGCCGTAATACCTAAGTTCAAGAAAATTTTGAAGAATGAGCAAGAGAGAAAGAACTGTATTACAAAACTCAAACGTTCTCTCCATTAAAGTTCTATGAAACCATGATTTCACTTTTGACTTGAATTTCTGAATTCCAAATTCAAGCATAACTAGCTGGAAAATTCCAGACATACAATTTGACCTTTGACCAGATTGGACAGATTTAGGAAGGCCAAATTAAGTAAAACCTGTATCAAAGCTTTTACTATAGTTTTAGTTTCAATATTACTCCAAGGAATTGCCTCTGGGAATCTTGTTGACGCACACATAATGGTCAACAAGTATTGGGTTTTCCTACCATTTGACAAGTATGACAAGTTCTGAAGTATTTACCAACATCACTTTTGATTTTTGGCCAATAAAAGTGAGTCAAGATCTTGCGATAAGTCTTATTAATCCCTAAATGACCAGCCAGAGGAGTTTCATATGCCAGACTAAGTATTTCCTGTCTGTAAGATTTTGGAACTACAATTTGATAGTTCACTGCACATTCGTCACCAGCAGGTACCTCGGAAGGTCTCCATTTTCTCATAAGAATTTCATTCGTAATGAAATAACAGACAGGTACTTCAGTGGCTTCAGTTTCACTAATGGCCCTCTGAAACAAACAAGAGATCTCAGGATCTTTTTCCTGTTTGGCGACAAGTGATTGTCGTTTAGCACCCTGATTAGAAAAAAGAGTTTTAGTAGTTGAAAGAGGATCACTGTGATCAACTCCTTTTGATTCATCCAAACAAGGAGTGAAAATGCCCTGATCAAAAGCCTGACCAATACATGTGTCAGCTAAATGAATACTTTCCTCATCGGAATCATTCTCAAGAGCTTTCTTTGCCATAGCTCTCGTAACTGCACAAGTTGGGTATAAATCATGGAATTCTTTTTCAATAGGATCAACTTTCTGATCCAAAGAAGGCTTGTCAGTTACAAGTGGATTAACCACAACCTTGTCTCCAGCTAGGTCGTTGCCTAGTAATAAATGAATGTCCTCAACTGGTAAAGAAAACACTATTCCGACTGTCACAGGTCCTGAAATTAAGTCTGATGACAAATTAACACAATGGAGAGGAACATTAACAAATCCGAACTCTACTTCCTGAGTGAGAACACTCTCATTAGAAGAAGACTTCTCAGATAAAGGCAAAGTACCTGATAATAAAAGACTCTGAGAAGCTCCTGTGTCCCTTAAAATGTTAATAGGGATAGGATTGGCCAAATCACCCAAGTGTGATATAGAACCCTTCGACATGAATGGTTCATAATTCTCCATAATCAAATCAGACTGGGGTTTATTAGACCGAACAAATGTATTGCTTTCAATACATGACAGTGACCTTGACCTCTTAGAAGTAAGAGCATTTGGGATAGGTCTATCTTCATTCTGATGCTTATATTTCAATTTGAAGCAATCAGAAATAACGTGCCCTTTCTTCTTACAATAGGTACACGTAGGAAGAGACAAGGATTTTGAATGAAGCTTATCAGAAGCTTGATTTTTAAAAGTTGTGCCAGTCTGAGTTTTAGAAAGAGTCGTATTATTTTGAAATACCTTTTTACCAGTAGACTGCTGTGTGAGAGACTTTCTTATAACAGGAATCTTATGAGTTAAGGAATACTTATCAGCAGCACGAGCAGCATTTTTCAAGGTTTTGATCTTATGCTTGTCAAGATAAGTCTTAATGTCACTATGGACACAGTTCTTGAACTCTTCAAGTAATACAAGTTGTTTGAGACTTTCATAATCTTGTTCAACTTTCTAGGCTAAGCACCAGCTATCAGATAACTGCTCTTTTTCTCTTGCAAATTCGACATGTGTTTTGTCCAGCTTCGTTTTTCTAGTTCCTAAATTTTTGCCTATAAACTTCAGGGACTAAGTCATAACCCTTTAAGATGCGTTCCTTAACCAGATCATAGTCAGCACATTGATGAGCTCACATTGAATGGCAAATATCACTAGCCTTACCAATATGTACACATTGTAGTAATTGAGTCCAATGCTCCCTTGGCCATTTCAAATTTTCAACACCTTTTTCAAGACGAGGAAAGTATTTATCTACTTCTTTTTCTCTAAAAGGGGGCACTAACCTGATATTCTTTGTAATATCAAAACCTGAATTTGTATGTGAAGTGGAAATTTGCCTTTCACTTGCCAGCTCTATTTCTTTTAACTTAATTTGAAATTCCCTTTCATCCTTCTCTCTTTGCATCTGTCTCTCTCCTCTTTCTCTGATTGTAATCGCATTTGCTCTTTCTGTAATTCCAGTTGCATTTGTTTATCTTTCTCTCTCTCACCTCTTTCTCAAATTGCAACTGCAATTGTTTTTCTCTCTCCTATTTTTCCAATAACATTTGTTTCTCTTCTTTTTGTAAATGCATTTGTTCTTTTTCTTTTTCCAATTGTAACTGCATTTGTTGTTTTTTTCTTTTTCCAGTTGCAGCTGCATTTGTTTCTCTCTCTCCTCTTTCTCAAATTGTAATTGTATTTGTTTCTTCTTCTCTATCCTTCTGAAGTTCCAGCTTCCGTAACTCTAATTCCATCTTGTATTTCATTTTTAATTCCTTTACTTTATGTCAGAGTCTGATGCAGACTTACTGATCGAAACCAAAACACTTTTATCCAAAACATTCTTTTCTACCAAATGCTGCATCAAAATATTTTTTATTCCTTGCTTTGTTAAGGAAGATTTTGCTTCAGAAAGATCATATTTTCTGGCAAGTTCAGGCAATTCATCATTTTTCAAACTACCCAACTGCTCCTGAGTAAGACTGGAAAAAAAAGTTTCCACTTTTGATGACATTATGAAAAAGCCTGTTGATTTCACTAAAGATTTCAAACAAAATGGAAAATAGTACTTGGGATTTAAAATATTCTGAAACCTAGAGGAATTTAAATTTAATAAAAAAACAATTTTCTGAAATATTTTAGCCAAACTTCATATATCCCAAGGACGAGAGCCCCAGTTTTCTTTGTTACGTGTAGGCTCGTACAAAAGTAACAAAGAAAAGAGTTAAGCCAACAAGCTTTGTAAAATTTAACAAAGTAATTTATTTCCCTAGAAAACAAGGTAAAAATATGAAATAGGACTAACGGTTTGTGAATCCAATCCAAAAATTAATCATAGAATTGAAAAAATATAAGTCCTATCATTGAAAAGTTCTAATTGAATCAAAATTCGAATCCCGATGAAGTTGCAAGATGGATGGCGATGACGTCTTCTATATCTTGTTTTCTAAGACCTTGATTACGACCAATGATTTTCACTCTGTGTTTACTAATTTCTGAATCAAGGTCAGGAACTAGGTCAGCTGAAAATACAATGTAGCAATACTACTGCATTTTAATCAGGCTAAAATGAACTGAACTGAATTTTCTGAAGAAATGTCAAATCCAGTGTATAAAGTTATCATTACAATAACATGTAATGAAATAAAAATAAAATAAAAGAGAATTTAAAACTAACACACAAGTAATTAAATTATATATACGTAACAATTATGCAAATACAAAGAGAAAGCGTGACAGAATATAGTGTCACATTCATTTATAATATAATCGTCCAAACACATCCTTTGACAGCTGATGTAAGAAATGTCATAAATTGTCCTTTACAGGAAGTATTATCATTGGTAATTGGTCTTTTATTTCATTACTGAGATCATCATAAAAAATTTGCAAATTCTATCTTATTAAATTTTTACAGATAAAACAATATCATACGTATTGATTAAAACAATACATGCAGTTAGTGTATAATTAGTTATGGAAGGTACTATGACGGGATGACTCTATTACAGGAAGGGAGAAGTGAAATCCACCTACCTTCCATCTTGAAAAATATGACTGGGGGTGATAAAGAGAATTCAGTATTAAAAATGTCCATAGCAATAACATTTGAGGACACTATGGTGGAACGCGGAATTTAGCATTATTCCTGAATCTGTATGGGGTCTATGGGAATTTAATACCGTGCGTCATTCTGGGTAAACGCACATACACTTGTTGACCAAAGCAGTTATACTGACAAGTAATCACACCTACTTGTCAGCAACCACAAATTCCAAGCAAATCATATCTCGACTAACTATAAACCACACCGACCGACAATCACAAAGCCTTATCGACCAGCACCGACACACATTTACATACACCATCACCTATACATATTGACCCCACCAGTCCTACTGACCACCACCCACTCTTACTCACCAAAACACACCTTTACTAACCGACACACAGCG
This sequence comes from Megalonaias nervosa, assembly GCA_016617855.1. NCBI lineage: Eukaryota > Metazoa > Mollusca > Bivalvia > Unionida > Unionidae > Megalonaias > Megalonaias nervosa. The sequence goes on from JAECUM010016731.1 coordinate 27,999, forward strand.
GTGTTAAATAAAAGTCGTTACATTTGATAAGACTAAACGTCGTACTAATGTTCCAAAGCCGATACGGAATTTGACAGAAACTAACAAAAAATGGATTATTTTATAAATATAGCAGACTAAAAGTAACAAGTTGGAAAACTGACATGAAATGCAACGAAGACAAAAACAAAAACAACAAAAACCATCCCTCACCCAAAAATTTTATGAAAATGCCCGAAATTAAAATACTTACTAAAGTTATTAAAGAGACTCGAAACTAAACGAAACCGCAAAAACGGAAAAGTAGATCAAAACTATCGATATCGAAAATGCTGCACTAAAATTACAGAATTGAGCAGTGACTTAAAAATTATCATATTATATTTAAAATATAGCCTACATTAAAAGTCGTAAAAAAAATTATTAAACTGACAGTAATTTAGGGCTGACTGCAAGATAATGGAAGTATTTTAAAAAGGCTTAGATTCAAAGTAATAATAAAATTCCGAAACTGATAACGAATAATAGGAGACTATAGAAGACCGGAAAAGACTTTAAAATGTCAAAAACTAAAATACAACTCTAGAAATTATAACAAATTTAGGAAATATGAAACGGAAAGAAACAAGATTTCTTTAAGAACAATTGTTGCATTAAAAATTTAAAAAAAAAATGTAAATTGAACATGTCTCGTAAAAGGTTACAAAAGAAGACTAGAATTAAAGCAAATACAAATGGAATACAAATTTCATACCCATATTTCCAATAAAAATATAAATATAAACTGTTCATAAATTGTAAAAGTACTAGAAATTGTAAAAATAAACCAATTGAAAATGTTAAAAATTGGAAGAAAACAAGTTTAGCATTTGTAAATATCTGCTTTAAAGATATAAAACAACACATTTCACAAAGAAGTTTTAAAAATTAACTAAATTAAAATAATAGTAAAATAATTCCATTCAAAGTAAAATAGCCATTAACTTTTGAATATAGTTGGCACAATATTCATATACAATATTCATCGGTGTCTATTATTTACTCAAATTTGTATTGGTCACTGTGTCATATAAATATAAATATTTATAAAAATGTTAATGATTAATTCAATAGAATCCAACTATATCTGCAGAGAATACAAAAAAAACCCCAACAAACAAACAACAATTTAGTGCTTCTATTTGTTGTGTGTTGTCTGTATTGCAGCAGGAGAATCTCAAGCCAGGTGATATTATCTTGTATACAATGCGCATTGATACGAAATGTTAATGAGGACAGTTTCGTGACCAGTCGATCAAAAGTACATAGTAAATAACGAACTAAAACCATTGTATTGTATTGCCGTTATGTCACATTAATACGATGTGTGTCATATGAAAATAACAGTAAGTATCTAATACTAATATTTTTATCAAGATAATTTTCACTTTTGTCAGTTTTAATTTGGAAACGTTATATCGCAGACAATGATACACTGGTTACACAAGTCTAAGGAAGAGCATAATTTAGAACGATTAGTGTGTGCTCAGCTATTTATGGATAAATAGAGATATGTGTCACTATTATTTATGACTATCCTTTTCTTTGGAATTGGTGAAATTGTTTATAACATAGTGGTGATGTAATTGATATTGATCGTAACATTACTCCTCAAGTACAATATCTATCTGATAACAACGTGAGGAGCTTTTTAGGCTACTCTGTTATTGTCATAGAAAATATCTTTTCTCTCCCGGAATGTCGCACGGGATGCTCTTACTAATGCATGATACGCTATAATGAAATCGTCTTGTGGAAATGACTCGCATTGATTAGTAAGTGTATGGTTATTTTTCATTTCTGATTACATTATCTTATTTGTTTCAACTGTTGCTGATCGGGGCTGTTTGGAACTGTTAGACGAAAGCATTCTTGACATAACAATAGTTGTTACTATGCATGCGGCAGTTGTTGAGAGTGTTAGGATTTTTGTAATCCTGTGTTGCGTATAGCTTGGGTATCAGGAGCATTCTTTTCGATTACTTGAGAATATTTTCTCACGCTTGAATTTGTAAAGTGTTTTGAAGTCAACTCTGGCAAGTTTGATTAACAGCCAGTTCTTTCATTATAGTACTAAGCTTTTTTTCGCCGTACTCGTACCAGGAAAAACAACTGCTCCCCACTTTACGTTGATATGTTCCTTACCCCCTCCCAGCACCTCAAAATGCAACGTATTGTTAAACCATGAAGCATTTAATAAATTTAATGGTGTGTTAGGGCCCAACAGTTTATCGATGTAATCGTCACACATGGCCTAAGCAGTTTTGGGTTTGTTTCCTTTCCTGTTCTTTTTCAGGTCTTTCTGTTATGTTTTCACGGCCTTTATCTTTTGGTAAATTTCAGGGATAAGGCCAAGCTGCGTTTGTATTTGTGTCGTGTCAAGTAGCGTTCAAAACTGCCCAGCATACATTGTCCAAATAATAGCGCAAACGTTGTTTAGTTGGTGGTAATTATATCATGCACTTTCACTTATCATCACCTACCAAAAGATAGAATATGCATTTCTGCATCTGTCTTTCTCAAAATGTTTCATATTCGTTTAAACATACGTTATTTCATAAATCTGTAATTGAAATTAGAAAGGTACAAAATGGAAAGTAAAGGATTAGAACGGAAGCCAATGGTTAATAATGTTCTCCTCTTTTTACAATACACAAATTTTTATATATTTTTTATATATGCATCTGTGTGTGTTGTGTGTGTGTTTGTGTGTGATTATGAATATACGGCGGATAATATTAAGTACTATTTATATAAAGCATGAGGATGAACAATTAGGGAGGAGGTGAAAGAATAGGATACAGAAAAAAAGTTAAAATGAGAAATTATGAATTAAAATTTATCAAACATTGTGTAGAGAGTTGACGCAATAAGAACAAAAAGGAAATGGAAAAATAAATGTCAAGGGGAAAAAGCATGTTTAAAAATAAACAGTGCTTCCTTCTGGAGCAAGTGGTTGTGGAGACGATGTCGAATCATTTGGAAAGATTTGGAAAATTTATAGTTGCATCAGTTCATGACTTGGAAATTCATGTGTGATGGTAAGATGTGCACTGAAGTAAATATTTCAATAAATTTATGAACGGCATTAACAATACAAATATTTACTATATAATGAAGAGTTGTATCACCACACAAGAAGGTATTTAAGTTTAAATTACGACCAGGAAGGAGGAATTGAAACCGTTCGATGCCTTGTTCTTGGAAATAAACACAAGATAAGAAGTAGTGTCGTGTACTTGTACAGATCCATGATTACATAATTCAGCCTTGTCAGCTTCATCATATCGAATCGATACGTTGAAGGCATGACATAGAATGTGTACGGTGATAGCTGATGAATACCCAAAGGACTGACCACCAGTCTTTGGATGATGAAGTGCATGATTTCAGACTTTGTGCTAATTTGTCAGTCTATGGCTGCTTGGCTTCTGTAATCAGAGAGATTGCATGGTTACGCAAGGAACGGAATATAGTCCAGTGAAATGATATTAAAGATTACTTGGCTTTCCAATAGGCTCTCTTACATTTACGTATTGACCATTTGTATTTGTTTGTGATTAGTGAGGTTTCTGGTGGTTTAATTTTAATTATTAGGTCTGGACTATATTGGCCAGATAGCATATTTTGTCAATATCGTCACATTTCAAGTAGTTGTAGTCGGTAGTGGATGCATAATGTCTCAGGAGATTATAGTTGCTTTGGTTGTATATTTATACATGCCTCGGAAATGAGTTACGTTTTGGTTTTATGTAGTTAAATATCCCAGAAATGGGGCAATATTATCTAATATATTGATGCAGAAAAGTTTCTCCAAACCTGCCAAGAATTAAACTTTCATTAGTCATTACTATCAACAGATCTGTCAAGGTTGAAGAGTTTTCAATGAAATGAGTTGGTGGATAAAAATAATGCACGGTTAAAGGGAAAGGTTTATTTATTGACCATAGAGTGTATTTATCATATTAAAGTTGCAGCTACCTATTACAATTATATCTCTGATCTATGTATGTACAGTAGGGTTTTAGAGTATTCTGTCATTCTATCATACTCTTTGTTTACTTCTGGAGGTCTACAGAACTCTAAGGAGTTTAGTTCAAGATCATATTGCCTTTGGAAATGAAGCGTTTCTTTTACATTTAGAAGGCCACCACCGTGAGTATCACCTACACGATCTTTCCTGGTTGGGTGGTGGTAAATTTAGAGTGAAAGGTCATCGAAAGAAAAGGAGGGATTAAGCCAAGTTTAAGTTTAGGCCAAAATATCACATGCCTGTAAATCTGCATAAAATATATATAGTTTTGACCAAACATAGTGCATAAAGGAGAGGCGATGCAAAACTCAGGTAGATTGCTAGAAGAAATTGACGAGCTAGATGTGTCGTGTTTGGAAATACTGAAATTGGCGACAGAATCTGGTCCAGGATTAAATGAATGTCACCAGTTATTATCAGTACGTTCAGCAACCAAATAGTCAGAAGTGAGGAAAAATAGAATGCGAACAAGAAATATTGTGAACTTGATTTTACATACAAGGAATTGTTCACTAGATCACCTCCAGCATTATGAATCATTTTGATCCTATATGAAATCAGTGATGACTTGCGCTTCAATAACAAAAATGTAGCACTATCATAGCATCTTTTAATCATGAACTTAATCTAGACATGAAGATGTAGTGCACATTTTAGATTAAGACGATATAACCTCATATGGACAACATGGAGGTTTCTATGAGATTTTAAGTAATTGTCTTAAGTCGATAAAGAAACAAACGAGTTACCACCTAAGATGCGTCCCACTATAACCACACATTACTTGTACACTTTCTTGAGTAGTACTTGTGTCGTCATATATCCACATGATTTTGCTGCATAAGGACGAAAGACACAGTAAGGAATAAAAGTAGACAGAAGTGGAAAACAAAAGATGCGACACAAAAATAACAACGAAAGAGAAACCATGTCTAGAGAAAGGCCTTTCATCCGTAAGCTGTGATTGGAGTGTTGGGATCTTCAATGTTTTCATTCATCTGCATGATAACATTTTAGTATAGGCTACATACTATAGTATAAACTATCTGCCTTGATGATTGTAGTTTTTGAGTTTTACATAGATCACGCAATAAAGTAGTGGAAATATACACATAATGCTTTTTGAATGAAATGCGATATTATCAGCTAGGAACAAGGTAGTAATCATAATCCGAGATGATATGTACAATTTAGTTATCGTGAGTTTTCGCAGACACTTGAAGCGAACACCTAATGTTCAATACCTATTGAATATATGACCATGTGATATATGGATATTAGGAATAAGCATTTAGTAAGGATACAAATTACAATTAAATATAAGTAGCATGAGTCAGACATGTCATTCTAGACGGGTATTGAACTTGTGGCAGCTGCAATAATTTATGGTACAAATTTGCAAACATTCTCCCCTAATAAATTACATGATCTGAAAAATTAGGAATCATCTAATGAACGGTAAGAAGCTAAACGTGTACAGTAAAACAAAGCATACATTTCTAATTATTCCCGTTGAGAAAAAATAATAAATGTCACTTTCATGTAAGGGCGAGAGGGCATTGAGGTATTACACGATCAGCATACTGTAGTAAAGAAGGGTGTAATTAAACACGTAGACGGACAAGTAGAAGTATGATAACAACATACTAATGTTAGGACTAACTATAACTCTAATGGGTGATGCGTAGAAACAGAACTTACATGACAAGTAAAATTATAATTGATAAACCATGCCTAGTATAAAGGTCTTTCTTAGTTATTTTGTGATCATAGTCTGAACATCTTACATGTTTGCACCAGTGTGATAGAGAGCTTTGTAATACAATGAGTTTCACAGTGGTCTTGTAAAATATAATTTTATAAACATTCTTCTCTAAAAAATTAAAGTGTTGAAGAAATTTTGCAAATACATAGTGTAATACAATTATTAATAAAAGTTAAAAAAATATATTAAACATTGAAAATAAAATGTTAGTTGCGTGCAAGGGCGAAATGGAACATGTTGATGTTACAGAATGTAAAATTCCACATAAAAACAAAATAAATGGACAAAAATGATAACATTAACTAAGGAGAACAGTATCGAACCTTAAGAAGGGCCGGTGGAAATAGAACAACCATGGAAATAGGTTAAGACGAACTGTCGCTTTCCTTGATCATGAACTGGGGTATTATATCTCAATCAGCGGCAGATGAATGAGGTTCTGAAGGCTTCATACTGTGTCTTAACCACATTGTGCAGACCTTATATATATCTATCTATCTATCTATATATATATATATATATATATATATATATATATATCACGCAAATAACTTAACTCCTTAACTCCGTTAGACATACATATAAGAGCTACTTATCGGGCCAAAGCCTGTTGGGATTTAGCCAACTCTTAAACTCCAATAAAACCGCCTTTTAGCCATTTTGAAGCAAAATAATGTTGTTATAGTTGTTGTGGTGTTGGTTATTTTATTATTTTATAAAACAAAAAAGCGTTATCTGGCACAGAAGAAAACAATGGATACTTCACTTGAAAAGAGTGGTTATATGGAGAGGTATCCATAACTGAGACATCCTGGCTAAGCAACCAGACTGAGTTAACAAAAGTAATGCTAGGAAATCAGCTAGAATTCTTTGTCGCACATGACAGAAAAAACAGTCTTCAGTAGTGTTGACTTTCACCATAGGTCTTGAAATTGTTTCACCTTTTAAAATGTTTAATTTTTCAGTTTCGATTGTTTTTTCTGTTCTTGATGTAATATGATATGATATGTTTTGGCATATAGAGGACCTCAAATGGGTAATGATTTAATATTTAATTTATGAAAAAATTTGAACAATGTCCAGCTTACGCAATCCAAGGCTGGACAACATTATGAAGGAAAGCTTACATAATCTTGGCGTTGATACCCTTAAGACTTCTGACGTTTACCATACTGAAAGATACATTACAGAAGAAATAATCGGGAGAAGAACTTGCAATGCAATCACCGGATTGCTACGAATGTTGTCACGTCATATCCATAGCACGTATTCAGAGCATCAGTAATAAGATGGGAAGTGCAAAAGTCGAGTGGATATTACTAATATTTTAGTAAACAGTTAAGGAACTCCTTTTCACTGCGTGCGTTCTACGATTATTAGATCAGCTCTCGTTTAGGTGTATATGTATGTACCATTCCACACGGTAACCAAATCATTTCTATTCGTGCATCGCTATAGGCGCCGGTCGTGGCCCATTCTTCTTCTTCTTCTTCTTCTTCTTCTTCTTCTTCTTCTTCTTATTATTATTATTATTATTATTATTGTTATTATTATTTTCATTATTAGTATTATTATTATTAGTAGTAGTTGTTTTTGTTGTAGTAGTAGTAACTACTATCACTGTATTGATTTGATAATGATGATGCTGATAATGATGATGATCACCATCATCATCATCATCATCACCATTGTTATCATCATCATCATTATTTCTTTCAGATCCTTTTAAATGAGTTTGGCTATGTATTTTGGTTGGATGCATCGATGAGATTTAAAAATATGAATTTATTTGCTGAGCTAGAGATGAAAGTCGAAAAATATGGATTCTCTTCTTGGGATTTTGGATTCTCTCTAGCAGTTACAATTGACCCCGAAACATATCACTTTCTTCGGGAAGACCCATGTCTGTTTGTGAACAAACCATCGGCAGGTGGTGGAGGAATTTTGGTCAAGAGAAGCAATTTTACTTTGGAGTACATTATGCGTCCTTGGGTATCTTGCGCTTTAACCTTCGGCTGTATGGTTAATAACAGATCACAACAGATGTTGCACTGTCCGGATCAGAAGAACTGGGCGCTTGGTGCATGTCAACGCTTTGATCAAGCAGTACTTAGCATAATACTCTGGCGATTGTATCAAAGATATGACGTTGTTATGTTTCCCAAAGGTTTGGTTGAATCCTTGAGAGGTGATCAGTTTGAATATTTCCGCATGCTTGAACAGCAACGTGCAAAAAACAAGACAAGTGGGACTCAAAGCTAAAGATAGTTGCACAGTCCAGACGAACTATGCTTTTATCTTTAGTGTTACCTCCTCTCTATCCTCTTCATATATATATATATATATATATATATATATATATATATATATATATATATATATATATATATATATATATATATATATATATATATATATATAAACTAAGTGAAAATCTGTAAGTGGATGCATTTTGCACATATTATGTCAATTCGTAAAATTATTGCGAAAACAGCAACTATTGCGCATACTGAACGAGATAGTCACAAAAATAATGATCAAGGCAGCTCTCAAAATAATTGCTTTGAAAGGCGTTACACAATAACGGGAAAAGATCAAATTGTAGTTAATCAACTGAGAGTTTACTCATTCAGTTAACAGTTAGACCATGATAGAGTAATGGAAATAAACACTGCAAGAAGATAATGGAAAGCTAGGAAATCCCTTGAAAGCCTAGAGAATATAGCAAATTTAGGTATTGATGATTGAAATAAGAAAGAAAATATTGAATAGTATATGAAAATATTGAATAGTATGTGGAAAAAGTCACCAGCTTCTTCAACACCACACAGATTGCATAAGTTACATTAGCTAATATATCTATCGTTCATCCATGGCACCAGTTGACCACGAATCAAGAGCCCAGTCATTAGAAAATTCGCATCTCGGTTAAAAAGATTGCAAATCTCGAGAAAGAGGAAGAAATCATTAAGACAACAGAGATGGATATATTGTTCTTAAGATTTCTCTATTGAAATCTACTTTATTTTGAATAATTTTCTTTTGGGGTTTCTTTGTTAAAAGGTTTGTAAAATTGAAAAAGATATTTAGAATAAGTATACGTCAATGAATAATTTCCAAAACATTTGGAGTGAAATCACAAATAGTACAACTTGCATTAGAAAATAATATGTAAATTTGTGGTTGATATTTTGCAAAGATTGGCATGTAACTATTTTATATGTGAGCAACTGTACAGGTTGTCTGAAGCTGTAAACTTTATGCATTATCTCTTTTTCAATTTTCATAATGGAAATTATTTTTGCTGGTAAATTCAACTGATATAATAAGTGGAGTTTCTTAATATCTAAAAGTAACCTTTAGCTTATTTATAAATACAGAGCTTCTTTGAATGAAGCAGACTGGCATAAATATAGATATGAGTCAAGGATAATGGAGTTTGTTGTTGTTCTTTGGGTTTAACAACAGTTTTCAGCGTACGATAGGATATACATGGCGTCAAGTATGTAATTTGTGGAGAATCAACCTGGCAAAAACTCGAGAAAAATTCACCGACCGAGGAGAAACTACCATTTTTGCATAAATGCCTCCTGCTGTATATAAACATGCTATTTATTGAGCAGGTGTAGTATCTGTGTAAATCTATTCAAAACAAATAAAAGACGCATGACAAAGCCTTAGTTTCACTAAATATAATTACGAGTTTACACCTCCATTCTTATTCCTTGGTTGGTAATAATTACTTTTGAAGAACATTCAACAGGAATCGGGATATAAAATAAAATCATGACATCTTGAATTATCCTTCAAGCCGTGTTGCCTTATATCTGAGAATATTTGAACGGTTTCCTCTATTGTTAGGAATTGTGAACATTTGTTCAGTTTTAAAATGTTTCTAAGTGTTAAATAATTAAATTAGAGAGTGACTTTACATCTTTTCCAATATCCCTTTCTCTGCCAAACATATTGATATTGCCTGAAGTATGATAATCAAAATAATATAAAATTTCAATTTGAAAAGACAATTGGAGAATATTAGCAAAATCTATTTGAGTCATGTATAATTATTAACTCAATTGTCAAAGTACTTATTCACATCTTTTGCCATGTTTTACGTTAATGATATGGAAGTGCTTATCGACAATCTGATGAAATAAAGATTGAATCACTTTACCTTCCTGACCTAATATGTTTTAAAATTGTTATAAAGAAAGTTATTTACGTTGATATCCCCTTTGTATTATGTGCATGCGTGTGTGTGTGCGTGTGTATCTGCCTAAATATCACAAAGAGTTGGGTGATTCTTTTTAAACACCATTTAGAAATGTACAAATACTTGTTTCAACAATGTAGGAATCAGACCACTAATTAATATTCCAACGGTTTCAATGCTTACGTTGGAAGAATTGAAAATAGCTTGTGTATTCAATGACCCAGTACGCAGCACATGTACTTCTTGATTGTTATTATAGCAAACGCTTTACACAATCAAAAGTATGTGCTTTGAAATATTTGTTTCCAGATAAATGTCCCTAAAGCAGTCTACTGGTACAACCAAACTTAATCGTGAATTTTGCACTGCGTAGTCATACTATAAGCCTTCAATAAACAAAAATAAAAAACAAATAATAAATCGTGTACGTGAACATAATGAATTTATGCAGAAGTTGAAAGCACTGATGACAATCTCGAAAATTTCAAAAGAAAACATTGTATGCTGATATTACAGCCAATAGTATGATCTCCAATTATTAAGTACGGTATGCAATGTTCTCCTGCTTCGATAAGTGTACCCTGCATATTTAGTAATTAGTGGCCTGATTCTATCTCATGGGATGTGCTAATTGACCCGCTTGTTTTAAATGGTATTTTCTGCCTATTGATGCTAAATTTAGAATAGTTAGATGAGGACAGACTTATATTGTAACCTAAATAGCAATTCTAGGAGCTAAATTAACTTATGTTTGGTGGATCAAAAGAGTCTGATGCTGCTTTATATCTGTTTTTCACGTCTCTTTTGCCTGTGTCCAGGGATTTTTATAGTCAATTTTAAAGATAAAATTCTTTCGGAAATAAACGTATTAGATTCGTTTTGTGTTAATTATTCTATTTGACTGCGGGCATGGATTTTTAATTTTCCACTGTAAGTGAAAATCAGTACATATATAATATGAAATACACATATCAAGTCTTCGCTATTACTTTGAAACCAATTATAAATACTGAAAACATAAGTTTCTATAATGCGTGTCTCTTACCGCTGCTCCTAATATATTTACACAGGTACTTCAAGTTCGGATTTTGCTAATAAAAATCAGTATGTGATTTGATGGGGCTCTTCCCATAAATAAATAACTGAAGGAAACATAGTAGTAGTAGTAGTAGTAGTAGTGGTAGCAGTAGTTCTTGTAGGAGTATCGTGATCATTATTGTTATTACTACTGTTACTGGTGTAATAAAGAGTAATGGAGTAATCCGTTTCTTATTTGAATACAAAAAAAAAAATAATAGACATGGAATCTTTCAAGTAATGCCTTATTACAAGGTTGTAAATTGGTATTCCACAGTGGCGTAGCGAGGGTACTTAGCGCCCGGGGACAAAACATAAACTTGGCGCACCCTTCGAGTGCATCTGAGATAACGAATAGTTGTATTTTCGTTATTTTGGCGCCCCTGGCACATGGCGCCCGGGGACAACTGTCCCCCCCCGCCCTCCCCAAGCTACGCCACTGGTATTTCAATCCAATAGATGGACTGTTAAGCAAAATCTTTTACAGTTTCAATATTGCACTCCTTTTCCATGTGAATCTGCGATTTTCAATATTTTTAAAATGTTTGATACCATCTTTCACGAGTGCCCGAAATATTGTAATTCGCCTTAGATATTTGTTGTTTAGGACTATACATGACGGCCAATATAGCTGGTCGAGTCAGAAACAAAGACACATGGGAAGCTACTAGTAAACTATCTCACATACCCACACTGGTCGAGCTCGAGACTCAAACCCACCTGGACAGACGTAAGATGACAATGATCTGTAAAGGCGAACGCTTTACACCACTTGGACACCCGGGACCCCGGTTCGGGTTTTAGTTATTTGATGAAAGTAGCTGAAATGTGAATAAGCAAGCCATGTTTGTTAAGGGTCGCAGCGTTGACTGGTTCATACTATTGATGCAGAACTTATTTTGTTAGTAGTAGTTCTCGGGTTACTATTTGTACAAAGTGCTTTCTAGTCTTTCTATTTCAGGTTTTCAGTAAAATTTATTTTGCCCTATTGTTTTAATTTTATTTCCATTATACGTGGTTTATCCGTAACTAAACCACCCCTTTTTAATATCTGGGTGTGATAAAATTGTTTTCTTAAGTAAATCAAGCACCGGGATAAAATATTATATATCGTTGTTGAAAAGTCTTTAACTTCGTATTTCAACCTTTATGTCGAAGAGTTAAGAGCCTATTTTTGTATCTCTTATACGCATGACAGAAAGGTTATTGTTTTGTCTCTAATAAGACTTGAGTCCTTTTAGAAATAACAAAAATGTTAAACAAATCTTCTATTGAAAATTTTGATATGCAGTAAAGATACTGCATATATAAATCATATAAATCTTATATAAAAAACTAATTATAATTATTCTGTTTTTACTACGTACATTCTCATACGCAGCACATTCTTAGATGATAAGTCATATCGTTCTTTTTTATGTCGCCTAGTTCAAAAGACTTAACCAAGGCTTTTTATCGTTGAAAATCCCAGTGTACTGAAGGCTTGATACAGAAACACTGTTATTTTCAGGAGCTTTGACATGGAACCTTTCAGTGCTAATAGAGCGTGGTTCTCATGCATTAATTGCAGTGTAAAGAATATATATTTATTTAATAGTAACTTTCATACCTGATGTTTATTATCTTCATCCATCTGTACAAGAAAGAAGAAACCTAGATGCAGTCTGCAAGTATGATCTTTTATATTACATGCAGACTATGTAAATGCCGTGCCCATCTTAGTTCGTTGGCTACGTAGGCCTACCATTCACCCCACAAGGAAACTATCTCTACTAAATAGTTACAGGTACATCAAGCAGCCGATTTAGAGTACACAATGAGAAAACTGCATGATGTGGTAATATTGCTCCGCTTGGAATCTTTCTACCTCGAGTTTTTACTGCTTGAACATTTCTTTCTCATCTTCATTATTCCAGTAGACTGGAGCTTGAACATATTTCTTAGGACTTTGGTTGTAGAATCTTGCCTCTGTGTATTCGTCAGGTACTTGTTCACAAGTGTCTTCCATCATTTGCCATAAGGTAAGGTTGAGTCAGCCTTTCCTTACGTATATCTTTTAAAATTCCTAAGCTTGTTATCATAACCTTTGTTTGGGATATAACAAGGTTAATGAATCACAGTTTGATCCTACAAAGTGAACCGCCTCTTTTATCCCCCAAACTGAACCTTCACAGTCTTCCATATTTCTCTTCTGTGTATATTCACTGAAAGATCAATTGCGACATCTTATGGAGTAAATGATGGATTAGTGTATTTACACTGCAGTAGCACGAATTGTAAAGCAGAAAACTGAACGCTACTGCAAATACTAAATCTTACAAAATTCTAGCTGCTAATTATATGCAAGTAACTTGTCGTTGTTTTAGGTTTTAACGCTATTTTACAGCACATGAAAGTTTATATATGATGGCCATTATATCTGGCGAAGGAAGAACCAGAAACAATCCTGGAAAGAGGGAAGATACAGATAAACTTTATCACATACCCATGCTGGCCAAGCCTGGGGCTGGTACCCACGCGGACAGTGATGAGATGTCAGCCATCTGTAACGACGGACAAGGACCAGTGGACTACACTGGTCCCTGCACATATGTTAAAAATTCATTAATAAGAATCTAGAATGTCATAAATTGTATATGATTCTTATAAAATACAGTAATATCATTATCATCCTCCATTGGCAATTTCGCCTTCTTTTTTCACGAATAAAATAAGCTATGGAGGGACAGTTGAATAATATTACATCAATAATATTCCCAGTGACTTGCAAAAGGGCTAAGATTAATTCCAAGATGATGTCTCCCAAGATGTCTAATGCAAAACGATCTAAACAAATGCGTAAAATGGCGTGAATTTGAAAACAAACTTTATTTTGTGAAACACTTCTAGTTGTGTACATATTTACTATGTAATTTTTTAAACCTTCCTTTGCCATATGCGTTGAGATATTTTGATGTTGTTTCTAGTCATGGACAGAGTAAATATCAAAATATATTACCCATTTGTGTAAATGCCACTGACTTCAAGAAAACATAAGTCCAATGGGGCAATGCCATCATATGCCGCAACTATCTCATTGTGTACTCTGAATTGACCGATTTTGGTTAGCTAGTTCATTCCTAACTTTACAAAGTTAACATCATTTCATTGTTTGGCATACCCTGAAAAATAAAAATGCCAAAGATTTAGTGACTTGCAGGGATGCTTGGTAGGCTTATCTTGTCCACGAACTTAAACAAATGCATGTGACAGCTAAATGTCAACGTACCTGTCGACCCTGTAGAATCAGAGAAGTACTCGCAACCTCGAACATTTACATATCTTCATTTCTATCTTTATATCTGTCGATCCAAATATCAAGAACAGGAATGTCCTGACAATATGATGCACAATTTAATGAGTTCTAGGGTCCCTCAAGAGACTGCCATCCATCTTCAACCATGATCATTAGATCCATCTCTGAATCACATCGATTGACCACAATATATGCTAAGAAAACGTTGTGGCCTTGGCATGCATTCAGTTATTGATAAATACATCCAGTCAGGTCTGTTTATTCTGATAAAACTATCATTACTCAAAGATAAAATGCAACATGAAACAAGATCACACAGTCTACGTTCTATTGGAATGGTAGTGTCGACAAACATACAAATTTATCAAGTTTACCATACCCAAAATATCAAACCTGTACCGATTTTCACGTTAAAGGTCATACAATTTTAAACCCCTATAAATGATATTCTTTAATTGCCTACCCACTTCAGAGCAGACATTAACACACACAAAGACGCATACAAACACACACACACACGCACATCGGTGCCTGATTCCAGATTGAAACTTATCAAAACGATATGCACCAGAAGGCCTTTTGTTATTTTACAATAGCCATAACAAAAACCTGCAAAATATGTTCAAAATTAACTTGATCCGGACAATATATGTGAAATTCATTTAGATACGCCACATCATCTCCAAGAAAATTTAAATCCCTAATATTCTGGTTCACACGTTTTTTTTTCTTATGTGTGTTCTGTATCTAAATTGTACGGATCAAATGTCAATTTAATGCAAATATACAGAGATCTCTCGAATTACAGGAGCTGAAATTTTCATCAGTGGTATCGGGTCGTATGAGACCTCCTATTACGTCAAACGTATTATCCACTTCAGCCAGGATAATATGCATTGAGTCTCTATATTCTCTTTGCCGGTCTTCACTGGAAGAAAGACACGTTGTAAGTCCCCACGAACCATTTCCATGAGTTTCAAGTAGAGCTTGAAAGTACCACCGGGATCGAATATTGCCGTATCTTTGGACGTATCAACTGAGGAAATATAGTGGTTGACCTCTTTTTGTTTACCCAGCGACAGCATCCAAACCTTAGCTTTGAAGCTCGGTTGAGTCGTTCGGACAACGGAACCATCCGATTTGAAATTGAGATATTTCGTTACCATCGCCAGCGTATGCAGACATCTCACCCTTCATGCTGATGATAGAGCTATCAGGAACAGTCTTAAGGATAGTAGCAACAGAGAGGTTGCGCCTAATGGCACAAATATATTCGAGTTAAGCCAAGTTAGAAACCAGGAGATATCCACTCAGGAAACAAAGTGAATGAACTATACGCGTACAAATGGCCAGCTGGTCAATATGATAGGTAATTATGGTATCCTATATCCCCTCTACCATGACTGAATGTGTCGGAGATCATGGAGCAGAGGCCTTTGATTGTAATATAAGTTAAATTATTTCCCTGTGCGCGACATCGGATACATAGGACCCAAAACATTAAACGACACAGCTTGTCTCGTCGTTACGATGGAAAGTCCGCTATAACGCATACTGGATGAGAAGCTAAACGGTCGAATCTGCATAGAATGGACTGCGAAACAGAAAATCCACTACGACGACTTCTCGTATGACTCTGCATATGGTAAGAGACATTATTCGCTGATGTGACAGAACTCTAGGTGGCTTTTCTCACTGGTCCACTACTACTGATCCTCGTATGATTCAGCATATAATGGTACGATAAGCGGCTAAGAGGAGAATATACTATAGGCGGCTGGACTGATTGATCGACAACCCGAACTGTGGAGTACGGCAGATAGGACGAACTAGACATATTCTCGATTGATTGATTGATTGATTGTATTTTTACGGCGCATCAACACTGTTAGGCTATCTAGCGCCATACAGAAGGTTATATGTATTATTATTTAAAAGTGATAAAAGACTTCTTATCGACCAGCGATAAAACAAATCAAACAGTTAAAAGCAAAACGATACGATGGTAAGGGTAATATATTAAGATTCTCGATCAACGGGGAATGTAAATGGTGTATGTTAACGGAGATTTAGATGAAAGGTATTGAATATAAAGGACGGTAAATACATTACATAAAAGTGCTCAAGGAGATAACATAAAAGTTATAGTTTAGAATAAACGTTTACTTCTTTCGGGAATTTTAAAATACAAGATACCTTTGTTTTATTAGACAGTTCCTTCATGTCATGTACGTTGTAGTACCGATCGCGCGTAGGTTGGAGGTCAAAACACTCTATCATAAAGAGCATAACAGTGAATGGTTCATTGCAAGAAACGCACTCTCGTGGGTCTTCCCATTTTAGCATGTGGGAGTGGGTTGCATAAGTGTGACCAGTTCTAATTCTTGCAATGACTACCTCCTCCTTACGGATGGTTCTGTAGGAAGAGTCCATTCTCCTAGGATGGGCTTGATTGCATGAAGTTTGTTATTCACTGCATCATTCCATGATGCCTGCCACTTCTGACGAAAAGACTCTTTAATACTATATTTAAAATCAGTAAACGGTATTTTAAAATCAGATGGTTATGGGGATAGGGCCATGTTAGCAGCGAGATCTGCTTTTTCATTACCTTTGTTGCCAATATGGCTGGGTAACCAACAGTATACTATATTGCGGAAGGTACTCAGCTCAGTATTTTTGATAAGAATATTTGTTATGAATGGGTTTTCCAGTTTTCTATGATGTAGTGAATGAAGTACTGATAGTGAATCGGAAAAGACGATAATGTTTAAAATACGTTTGCTTTCGATATATTGCAGAGCAAGGTCTTTCCTCTGATTTCGGCTGAAAATATCGAAGTACCATTTGGTAAGCAAACTTTCTTGTGTGTTTTCCACATACGAAGGCTACAGCAGCCTTTTCCTGATAATTTGATCCATCAGTATAAATTCTTGTGTAGTTTTTAAATTCGGTGAGGAGTTCATGATAAAAGTTGTGGAAGATTGAAGGGTTTGTGTCAGATTTTGTCCCATTGTGTATTGTAAATAGTACCTTTTTGGTCGCTCAAGTAGCTAGGGAGGTGTTTCGGAACTGTGCCCTTTCCGACGTTAGAAAGATCAATTTTTTGTACTGTCAAGGCTGGATGATATTCTAGTATCAAAGGAAGATATGGCATTTGGTTTGTTTTGGTATAATGTTTTGTATTTGGTTTGAAATACAGCCCAGAAAGCAGGTTCAGAGGGTTTGATCTTAATTTGAGAGCGTACTGTATGGAAAGTAATTTCTCTACGATGTGATAAAGGTGGCTCGTTCGCTTCAGCGAGAAAACTTTCACATGGGGGATATCTTAAATTCTCCCAGAACAAGTTTAGGTGTGGACTAAAAGTCAGTTTTCTGTTGAAGATAATACCCAAAAACTTTTTTCATAGACAACTGCAATAGGTGCTCCGTTCAGCGTGAGTTTAGTTTCCTCATAATGTCTTCGTAACTGACAGAAATGCATACATACCGTTTTTGATTCCGAGAATTTGAAACCGTTACCATTGGTCCAATTTTGAATATTGTTTATATTTTGTACTTGTCTTTCAATTGTAATCATGTGTTTTGAGCTGATCAATAACATTAGAAAATCCTCAACGTATAGGGAGAAATCCACACCATGAGCCAACACTTGGTAATTGTTACGTATATCTAATTTAATTACTTGTGTGTTAGTTTTAAATTCTCTTTTATTTTATTTTTATTTTCATTACATGTTATTGTAATGATAACTTTATTCACTGGAATTGACATTTTTTCAGAAATTTCAGTTCAGTTCTTTTTTAGCCTGATTGAAACGCAATAGTATTGCTACATTGTATTTTTAACAGACCCAGTCCCTGACCTTGATTCAAAATTGGTAAACACAGAGTGAAAATCATTGGTCGTAATCAAGGTGTCAACTCTAATGTAAATTTTATTTTTTTTAATTTTTGAGTCTTATAGTAAGATTTGTTCAGTACAATCGAACCCATATAGCCTACGTGCTAATTCACATATATTTTACTGCACTGTTCGAACTAAGTGATCACGTGACTCATCACGTGGTCTAAACTGCGTTTCAGTTAAGGAATAAACATACATTTTGTAGTGGATTTAGTCAGTTGAAGTTTACACCTTCAGAGCTCAAGTTGTTTTAAATATTGATGCCAGTTTGATTTAAAATTCTTCTATTTCTTGGATTTAATAATTTATATTCCCTGGAAAATACCAGTGATCATCGAAATTCTTGGACAAAAGAATTTATTGGAAATTATTTGGAATTCTAAAGCCGGAATATTATTCTTGATTCATAAAATTCAACAAGGAACTGTTGTCACATCAACACAGGACACATTATAGAAGATGTCATCACCTTCCATCTTAGAACTTCATCGGGATTCGAACTTTGATTCAATTAGAACTTTTTAGTGATAGGACTTATATTTTTAAATTCTAGGATTAATTTTTGGATTAGATTCACAAACCGTAAGTCCTCTTTGATAGTTCTACCTTGTTGTCTAGGGAAATAAATTATTTTGTTAAATTCTACAAAGCTTGTTGGTTTCACTCTTTTCTTTGTTACTTTTTTACGAACCTACACGCAACAAAGAAAATTGGGCCGTGATATATGAATTTTGGGCTAAAATATTTCAGAAAATTGTTTTGTGAAATTTAGTTTCCCCTAGTTTTCAGATATTTTTAAATCCCAATTACTATTTCACATTTTGTTTGAAATTTGTAGTGAAATCAACAGGCTTTTTCACAATGTCATCAAAAGTGGAGACTTTTCTTTCTAATCTTACTCAGGAGCAGTTGGATAGTTTGAAAAAAGATAAATTGCTTGAACTTGCCAGAAAATATGATCTTTCTGAGGCAAAATCTTCCTTAACGAAGCAAGAAATAAAAAAACATTTTGATCCAGTATTTGGTAGAAAAGAATGTTTTGGATAAAAAGTGTTTTGTGTTCCATCAGTAAGTCTGCATCAGACTCTGATATAAAAGTAAAGGAATTAAAATTAAAATACAAGATGGAATTAGAGTTAAGGAAGCTGGAACTTCAGAAAGATAGAGAAGAAAAACAAATGCAGTTACAATTTGAGAAAAAGAGGAGAGAGAAACCAATGCAGCTGTTATTGGAAAAAGAAAAAGAACAAATGCATTTACAAAAAGAAGAAAAACAAATGTTATTCGAAAAATAGGAGAGAGAAAAACAATTGCAGTTGCAATTTGAGAAAGAGGAGAGAGGGAGACAGGAGAGAGAGAAAGATAACCAAATGCAGTTACAATTAGAAGAGAAGGAGAGAGAGAGAGAGAGAGAGAGAGAGAGAGAGAGAGAGAGAGAGAGAGAGAGAGAGAGAGAGAGAGAGAGAAAGAAGAGAGACAGATGCAATTGCATGAGAGAGGGATGAAAGGGAATTTCAAATTAAGTTAAAAGAAATAGAGCTGGCAAGTGAAAGGCAAATTTCCACTTCACATACAAATTCAGGTTTTGATATTACAAAGAATTTTAGGCTAGTACCACCTTTTAGCGAAAAGGAAGTAGACACATATTTTCCTCGTTTTGAAAGAGTTGCTGAAAATTTGAAATGGCCAAGGGAACATTGGACTCAATTACTACAATGTGTACTTATTGGAAAGGCTAGTAATATTTACCATTCACTGTCAGTTTATAAAAGTGCTGACAATGATCTTGTTAAGGAATAAGGAATCCATCTTAAAGAGTTATGAGTTAGTCCCTAAAGCTTATCGGCAAAAATTTAGGAACTAGAAAAATAAGCTGTAGAAACTCATCTCGAATTTGCAAGAGAAAAAGAGCAGTTATTTGAGAGATGGTGCTTAGCCTAGAAGTTGAACAAGATTATGAAAGTCTCAAACAACTTGTATTACTTGAAGAGTTCAAGAACTGTTTCCATAGCGACATTAAGACTTATCCTGACAAGCATAAGATCGAAACCTTGAAAAATGCTGCTCGTGCTGCTGATAAGTATTCCTTAAGTCATAAAGTTCCTGTTGTAGGCAAGCCTTTCACTCAGCAGTCTACTGGTAAAAAGGTATTTCAACCAAATACAACTCTTTCTAAAACTCAATCTGGCACAACTTTTAAAAATCAAGCTTCTGATAAGCTTCATTCAAAATCCCTGTCTCTTCCTACGTGTACCTATTGTAAGAAGAAAGGACACGTTATTTCTGATTGCTTCAAATTGAAATATAAGCATCAGAATCAAGATAGACCTATCCCAAATGCTCTTACTTCTAAGATGTCAGGGTCACGGTCATGTATTGAAAACAATACCTTTGTTGGGTCTCAAAAACCCCAGTTTGATTTTATTATGGAGAATTATGAACCATTCATGTCGAAGGGTTCTATATCACACTTGGGTGATTTGGCCAATCCTATCCCCATTAAAATGTTAAGGGATACAGGAGCTTCTCAGAGTCTTTTATTATCAGGTACTTTGCCTTTTTCTGAGAAGTCTTCTTCTAATGAGGGCGTTCTCATTCAGGGAGTAGAGTTTGGATTTGTTAATGTTCCTCTCCATTCTGTAAATTTGTCATCAGACTTAGTTTCAGGACCTGTGAGAGTCGGAATAGTGTCTTCTTTACCAGTTGAGGGCATTCATTGTTACTAGGCAACGACCTAGCTGTAGACAGGTTGTGGTTAATCCACTTGTAACTGACAAGCTTTGTTTGACTCCGAAATCTATCCAATTGAAAAAGAATTACATGATTTATACCCAGCTTGTGCAGTTACTAGAGCTATGGCAAAGAAAGCTCTTGAGGATAATTTTGATAAGGAAAGTATTCATTTAGCTGACACATGTATTGGTCAGGCTTTTGATCAGGTCGCTTTCACTCCTTGTTTGGATCAATCAAAAGGTGTTGATCACAGTGACAAACGATCTCCTATTTGTTTCAGAGGGCCATTAGTGAAACTGAAGCCACTGAAGTACCTGTCTGTTATTTCATGAAAGATGAAATTCTTATGAGAAAATGGAGACCTTCCGAGGTACCTGCTGGTGACGAATGGTCAGTGAACTATCAAATTGTAGTTCCAAAATCTTACAGACAGGAACTAATACTTAGTCTGGCCCATGAAACTCCTCTGGCTGGTCATTTAGGGATTAAAAAGACTTATCGCAAGATCTTGACTCAATTTTATTGGCCAAAAATCAAAAGTGATGTTGGTAAATGCTGGAGATCTTGTCATACTTGTCAAATGGTAGGAAAACACAATCAGAAGATACCTTAGGCCCATCTGCAACCTTTTCCTGAATTTGACGAACCATTTAGCAGAATTATGGTAGACTCTGTTGGTCCCTTACCTAAGACCAAGTCAGGTAGCCAATACTTCAGTGCTATTTTTACCTGATTTGGGAATTGTATTGCTGTTGCTTTTTTCCAAATTTTTCATACATTACCAGTAATCCATAAGTCATTGAAGATTTCCAGAAGAACTGTTAATGATGGTTCTGGCAGGTGTTTCAAAAACTGGTAATGCATTTGGTCAGGGACAGCGGATGTATCATCGGCCTTGTTCCAAGATTCCATAAGCTCCAACAGTGAAAACGGTTAATAATAAATTTCTGATTTATTCAATGTGAATATCAACCGTGTCTTTTCTTTATGATATTTTTAATCTTCGGAAGGGTTCTGAATAATGAGACGATGAGGAATGTTTAGAGAAACTATCAGGAAGTATATTAACTATGTCATGTTTGGAATTGAAATTGTTGTTGTTTAATTTCAGATGTCGGAAAAAAATTGTGTTTTCCCTTTCCATTTATTTTGCGGATCGTGTCTCAAACTTTCCTTATAGATGAACGAGAATTTAAAGTTGAAACATATTTTGTCCATGATGCTCTTTTACTTTCTTTAATTGTGCGGCGAGATTTGGTCCGAACAATACGGTAGTTAGTTAAATTTTCGGGCGCTGTACGACTATTAAATTTTCTCAGTGCTTCTCGGCGTTGTCTAATAGCTTCTTTATATTTTTTAGTGAACCACGGTTTTTGGGTTCTTTTACAGGTCGGTGACGACTTGGGAATGGATTCTTCTGCAATCTCAATTAAAACAAAAATAATGAATAGGGTCATTGTCGTTTAAAACGGTATCCCTGTTAAGCCTAGCTGAATAAAGTGTTACAAACTTGGCTTAGTCGGCCTTCTTTAAATTCCATTGTGGAATTGCTTCACTGATTGTACCGTGGTGTTCATAAGAGAGACTGAAAAGTGGTCACTACTGTGAAGGTCATCAGCGACCTTCCAATTATAATCCAAAAGTAGCTAAAGAGAACAAATTGCACAATCGATACACGTGTATGTACCCGTTCCTGGGTGTAAATATGTCGGTGATTTGGTATTATATAGAAACAAGTCGTGTCTAGAAATGAAATCTTCTACCTGTTTGCCCCTGTCGCTTATGTAGTTTGATCACCATAAAATGTTATGGGCATTGAAATCCCCGAGTAGGACAAATGGGGCGGGGAGTTGTTGAACAAGGTTGTCTTAGTCATTTGGTAGTAGGTTGGTGTTTGGTGGTATATAAATAGAACAAAAGGAAATCACTCGATGTAGTTTGACGTTTACAGCAATGGCTTGTAAATGTGTGTTTAAGGGAATGAAGCTATGAGGGGCCCTATTGTTTACAACAACGAAAACTCCTCCTGTGGCTGTTACCAGTTTTGGAGTATGTGTTAAAATGGGAGTAGTTTTTAAGTTTGATGTTGTCCGTATCTTTTAAAAATGTTTACTGAAGGCACAGTACTGCAGGATCATGTTCGTTTAAAAGCAGAAGCATGTCATTGTAGTTGGTTTTATGTGCCTCGACAATTCTACTGTATGTTGGTGTTCTTCATTATGAATCTTTTAAGCTGAGTCGATGTAATTAGGTTAGACCGTTCGGGGCGAACTTTATGTGCTTATTTCTCCGGAGGAAGAACTGGATTAAATTTTTCGGTTGTAGGTCTGGAGCCACGTTGAGTACATGCAGCAGTTTCTTCTGCATCCATATCCTCAAAATCTCCAAACCTGTTATGCTGCTTTATGGGGTCATCAGACCTCTTTTGGTGCCGATTTGTTTGCTACCTTTGTACTGTTTGGTGCTTTCGGTGGTGGGGTGTTCTTGAAGGTTGTTTAAGTTGATAATGAGTTTTTGGAGGTTTATAATGGGAGATGTTTGAGCTGGATGGTGATTCAGGCAGACTTGTTTATGTTTGGACGTCTTTCGTTGTTTATGGATTGTCACTACAGTTGAGAAGGTCGGGCAGGGGAGGGAAGTTCTAGCTTGTACAAGCTTTCTGGTCCCTGGATATGGGATGTTAGAGGTGTACTTAACCCTCTGCATTTCCTTCTCCTGTCTCCAGGAGTCACAATCCTTTTCATTTGCGCAGTGCTTCTTTCCACAGTTGACGCAATGGGGATTGGCTCTGAACTCGGATTCCCGATGAGAAGGGTCTTCGCATCTTCCACATACTTGGCTTGTCCAGCATCTGTCTTCATGATGGCCGTGTTTATGACATTTGAAGCATCGAGGTGGATTTAGTATATATATCTCAACCTTGA
This sequence comes from Megalonaias nervosa, assembly GCA_016617855.1. Lineage (NCBI taxonomy): Eukaryota > Metazoa > Mollusca > Bivalvia > Unionida > Unionidae > Megalonaias > Megalonaias nervosa. The sequence goes on from JAECUM010016731.1 coordinate 51,963, forward strand.
CTTGTACAAATCCAACTTGACCACTTTAGGTACTGTTGGTTTGTTAAAGGTGAGCATAATGGTGTTGGTGTCCTGTAGATTGTTGTTACGATACATAGGAATTCTACGGACTGCAGGGACACCTTCATTGTTCGTCCCTTCGATGATGTCTGTGTCGCTGACTCCAGCCAAGTCACGGCAACGAATGACACCTTTTGATGTATTTAGTAATATGAGTGCAAAACAGGTTACTGGAATATCGTGAAATGTCTTAATTTTTGGGATATTCTCAGTATGTGCTTTACATTCGCAGTCTACATGTAGACCATCTGATTTCAAATTTTTTTAACACTTTTGGGTTTGCCGACTAATCCAAGTATAGTCTTTTCGACTATAAATGGCGATAGTGCCGAAAGTGGTTTAGCTTCATCATTGGACTGGATAACCATAAAGCGAGGAAACGATTTCACGCCACATGGCTCATCCTCAGAGTCTGAAATGATTTTTGTTCTCTTTAGCTGAATATTTTTGTTTTGATTTTCCATTTTTTGTTATTTAGTTGTTTCGTCACCCATGCTCGCTCACCCGCCACTGAGTCCAACAAGGGGACAGTTTTCGAGTCCTATGGATACACAGGTATTATATTCAGTAGGTAAGATTACCTCCTGATTGATCCGTTAAGCCACCGCTTTCTAGGAAGTCTTCTAAAAGTAGGATAAAGGAAAAATAAAGGGGTAGGCTGCAGGGGCAACGGTGGTATCAAGAGAGATATATGGAGAAAGATGGAGAAAGTGAGCGAGTAAATTAAAACTTCCTAGGGCTTGGCGTGACCAACCGATTTATCGAGACCGGTCCTTCCCGACCACCCGTCTAGGAGAAGTAGAAGCCAAAGTGTATTGCATTGGAAAGACTCTGCTAAACTACCAGGGTCCTTTCCACCCCCAACACGGGACGCAACCCACGGCAAACAGGTTTCCTCTACTTAGTCGCCTCTTACGACACGTAATCAGGACACGTCGGGCCAATTGTACAATGCCGGACCCGCAGCGGGACATATTCTCGACATGAAGGGGGAAGTATGCCCACTAGGCTGAAGGAGAGTGAATCTGCATTGGACAAACATAGCAAACGGGGAAACCTAAATTCCAGTAATCGTAGTGGCGTTTTTATGTACAAGTCAAATCGTTTGTGAATCTAACAGAGATTAAACCGGCATCCTTGTAGGGCATTACTTCTATAATTCATGCTGGGTTGACTTAGTTTCACTTGCAGAAACGGTACACATGATCAAATCTAGGGGTGAAGAAAATCATGTCGTACCACATCACATTCCCTATCGCCCACATCTTAGATTGAAGGTTCAAGACGTCTCATTCATACGTCCTCGAATTCACGTGTCTTTTTTCACAATTCAAGCTCTTGCACAGATGTATCCTGACAGATTCTTCATCAAGAAAAACTGTATATGTCTCTCACAATTACGGCCACAAGAAATTCTTGGAGCTAAATTCCTCAGCAAATTCAAAGCAATGACACAATTTCGGTACTCTAGCTAAGATGAAGATCTACATATTCTTTTGTGCTTTCGTTCCCTAGGTAATATTACTACCTTTCCCAACTATTTGATTGACAATGTCATGCCACCGATGAATAGATCAATAACTCATAAAAAATAAGTATGGAAGAGAAAATTAGCAATATTAGTAACATTATAATGGAAATAAACAAAAATATAAGCAAATCGTCCTTCCAAAGTTGGATACATTCAAAAGAATGTATCCACATGCATGATATATATCCTACAATTAAAATTATTACAATATCTTCCTTACCTTCCTGCATACTCGTGCTCGTTAATTGCCTCAGTCTTCGGAAAATTCATTACATGTTGTACGATAGTTCTTCAACGTCACCCAGTTGCCGAAATGTTGTCAATGCTTTTCTTTTGTCTCTAACATTTCAAAGTATAAAAGGCTGAAGAGAGAAACATTGAGCAGAGTTTAGCAGTACAATCTTGATTGTAACGCAACGCGGGCGTGTTTCACTTATACATCCTGTAAAGAATAACCATTTATATTATCGTAACTATTATGGTTGATAAATACATCCAAGAAGCGCTACAGATTCTGATACAGCTTTTATAGCCTCAAGAAAATGTAAACGTTCTGGAGAACATTATCTGAATTCTTTAATTGGATATTATGCTTTAGAGCCAATATTTAAAACACATGCTGCGATGCAGAAATCTGACATCGCTGTGAATTCGTCAATGATGCGAGAGGACCGCATAACAAACACAAGATTGTGCCAGAAATTTCTTTGTCAGCGTTAATTCTGGTTTGGTGTGGAGATAGAGACAAGAATTAACTCCTGTGATTATTTACATGAGGCGTGAAATTTTGTAAAGGAAGGAAAGAAAAGTTACAAATTTTAACCAACCAGTACGACCTGCACTGTTCAACTCTGATCAACTAGTTAATAGACGTTAACGGCTTTACATATGTTCCAGCACCATCAGAAATAGAGGCTGAAAAGTCATTGAAATGAACATAGCAGAAAAGACAAAACATAAATGCAATTTGGAGAACATTTTTAAGTTAATTCTAAAACTTGTTGCAGAGGGGAATTGATGGAATACAATTCGAGTCAATCCAGGGGAGCGGGGGGTACATCATTCCAGGCTGGAACCCAGTTTGTCTTCATCATATCAGAACATGCTGCAAATAAGAAAGTAACGGACTTTGTGCATATAGGAAACAAGCAATGCAAAGCATGAGAGCTACTGCAAAGTCCAAGGTTGAAAGTTAAATGCCTTAATCATCTTGGAATGTTACTTCTCTGCAATCATCAATTTCTCGTAAAATAATCAGTGACTATTTATTTTTGTGCCAGAGCCAACCAAGATTCTAATGGAAATGAACACTGTAGATTTTGTGAACGCACGAAAATGGAAGTTCAAAGTATAATGGATTGACTGACAACGACACAATTTCCGGAATCCAGTTCAGATGAAGGTATTTATAACCCTTTCTTTTCTGTTTTCGACCTCTGGTGAGTGTATGTTTGTCTGTGTGTGTGTGTGTGTGTGTGTGTGTGTGTGTGTGTGTGTTTGTGTGTGATTTGGATTTCTAAAGTAGCTTTAACAACATTTCATTCATATCACTATGATGTCCGCAGTGTGGCAGTTTATACTGATGTCTAGCATTGGGGCATCATGCCGCAGATATGAAGATTGATGTCACACCCAGATGTATTATCCTGACACTAGGCCGACCAGTCCTAACACTAACCTCTTAATGCATCCGAGGCGGACGCTCTAACCACTAGGCCACGGAAGCGGTCTTGTCGATCTCTGGATTATTAGTTACCTTTTCTAAAAAATGAATGAACAATTCCATATCACCTATAAATATGTCTAGAATTACTACATATAAACTCAGAAGAAAAAATATTAGTAATAGTTATATACAATATAATTAGATTTAAAAGACAGTGTTAATGTGCATGATATAGATCCCAGCACTTACAATTATTTGAATATGTTCCTTCACCTCCTGCACACTAATCCTCACTGATTGCCTAAATCTTCGAAAAATTGATTACATGTTGTACGAATGTTTCTTAACGTCACCCAGTTTCCGAAATGTTCACTATCCTTGAATGTCTTTAAGATCTCAAAGAACTAAAAGCTCAATATAAAAATAATGGGTAGATTTTAGGAGTAACGACAGTCTTCTTTGTGTCGCAACACACGCGTGTTTCAAGTACCTATTTTGTAACTAATATCCATTCAAATTATCGTAACTGTCATGTTTGCTGTTCATGACCCTTACCTCTTCGTAGAAGAAAGGAGAAATCTCCATTTCTTCCTGAAGTGTGACAGTCATGTCTGACGAACTCTCACTGATAAACCATTGATCAGTGCATTATCCGTATGCACCTGCATATCATGGACTAATGTGAATATGCATTTTACCATGAAGGAACTGAAAAGAGTTCGCCGCTTCGATAGTTTGCATATCCTCGTTTCCTTCTTTGGATCTGATGTTCAAATGTTCAGGACGAAATGACTTTGAAGTATGATGCATTGTGTTACGTATATGTAATTTAATTACTTGTGTGTTAGTTTTAAATTCTCTTTTACTTTTTTTTTATTTCATTACATGTTATTGTAATGATAACTATATTCACTGGAACTGACATTTTTTTCTCAGAAAATTCAGATCAGCTGTTTTCAGCCCGATTAAAACGCAGTAGTGTTGCTACATTGTATCATTAGATGACCAGTTTCTGACCTTGATTCAGAATTTGTATACACAGAACGAAAATCATTGGTCGTAATCAAGGTCATACTTGGCTTGCGTGTCAAATAAATTGTAAATAGTTTTTTTTTTAATTTTAGAATCTTATAGTAAGATTCGTCCATTACAATCGAACCCGTATAGCCTACATGCTAATTAACATATTTTTAATGCGCTGTTCGAACTAAGTGATCGCTTGACCCATCACGGGGTCTAAACTGCGTTTCAATTAAGGGTTAAAACAGACATTTTGTAGTGGATTTAGTCAGTCGTAGTTATTCCTTCAGAGCTCAAGTTGTTTTTAATGTTGATGCCAGTTTGATTTAAAATTCTCCTATTTTTGGGATTTAATGATTTATATTCCCTGGAAAATACCAGTGATCATCAAAATTCTTCGACAATGATATTTATTGAAAATTATTCGGAATTCTAAAGCCGCAATATAATTCATGATTCATAAAATTCAACAAGAACTGCTGACACATCAACACAATTAGAACTTTTCAGTTATAGGATTTATATTTTAAAATTCTAGGATTAATTTTTGGATTTGATTCACAAACAGTAAGTCCTTTTTCATATTTATACCTTGTTCTAGGGAAATGAATTATTTCTGTTAAATTTTGCACAGCTTGTTGGCTTCACTCTTTTCTACGTGACATTGTACGAGCCTAGACAATAAACAATTGTTTCATGAGTTCAAGATTCTGCTTAGATTTAACTCTGACTCAAGCCTATTGACCACGTCAAATCTATTTACCTGTTGCCATTGGCATGCTATCACTCATTGATAAAGATAGACAAGCAGAGCTATTGGTGATGATACAGATTTAAAAACCTCAAGAAAATGTAAACCTTGTGTGGAATATTATCGTAGTCTTTCCTATTGAAAACGAGTTACTTCTCTGCAATGATATATTTCTCGTGCAATCATCACTGGCCATTTATTTATGTGCCAGAGCCAACATAGAGAAAAGAAGTGAAGGAGATTTTCATATGCCTTTAAAATGATGTGTAATGCAGGCTTGTCAACGTGGTATTTTTCTTTCGATTCTTACTGATTCCATAATAATATTTTCGCGTGGCGAATGTGGATAGAATAATGACCACTCAGTTGTGTTTTCAGCTGGATAAGGATGAAAGTGTTGGAGAAAGAAATATTTGTCTTGCAAAAGCTCTCTATGTGGAATAACATTGGCTGATAATGACATCATTTTATTTCGCTCAAGTGATGGAAGTTGCTTCTTAGATGAAAGACTGTGGAGAAATTGAAATTCTAGACAACAACGCAGCAATATGAGATTTGACATGGGAAGTTAAAAAGTTCCGATCCAAATCTTGCTTCATGTTTTAAAGAAGTTCCTGCCAGAGTGTACACTACAATGCATATGCAGAACATTGAATGTGCAAATTCTAAGGTAGTTCCAATTAATTTGAGCAGTGCCATATCAAATGTCTAATGTGACCAAACGTCTAAAGTGCATGCAGTTTTATGAATTATCACAGATTCCCAATGGAAATATTTCGTCTCAAGTGTAGGAGATCTTTAAGGATATAAGGGACAAAGGAACTCTGGAATTACTTGATCAAACGTTATTAATGTGATAACACATACAAACGTCCCAGCACCATATCTATGTTGATTGCCACAACAGCTCAACAAAATGATTGACATTCTCATAGAAATGAACACTGAAGATATGACAGGAATTAACGGTAATGTGAGAAACATATTTAATCTGAGCGGATTTCCTGATCATTATGGAATTCTTGTGGATGTGGATGTATGGTACAATACATGCCTATTCAGTGTCCTTATATCAATCTGTGCATAAAAGCTGACAATCTTGGCAATATTGTGTAACGTTTCCTAGAATCGAATTTGGGATTTGTTGTCTTCTAAAGGACACCTCAAACAACAAATAAAGTTAACAGATATTGTGAATGCAAAAAACTGTAAATTGAAGATAATATTATACTTAAATGTTTCCAGTACATTTAATCCACACGTGTCTTTCCGAACGCCTGCACGTTGACAATTCTATCTGCATACTCCTACTGTCTCAATTATGAATTGAAGATGGCCACCGTGACGAATATGCCGACCATTCTTTCTTCAAGAAAAACTGTACATATCTCTCGCCAGTGCCACCACAATAACTTCTTGGAGCAGAGATTCTTCCAGCGAATTGAAAATATAATGGATCGTCAGACAAAGACACAATTTCCGGATTCCAGTACAGAAGTTCAGATGAAGGTCTTCATATCTTTTTGTTTTCTGCTTTCGATCTGTGGATTATTTGCTATCTTTTCCATCGAATGAATGAACAATTCCATATCGCCTATAAATATCTTTAAAATTCCTACATATAAAATCAAAAGTAAAACATTGCAATATTTTTTACATTATATTCGAAATTAAAGAATTTATCAACAAACTGCGCTTGCAAATTTGATTATATTTAAAAGAGTGCATTGATATGCATGATATAGATCCCAAACATTACAATTATTTGAATATGTTCCTTCACCTCCTGCACCCTAATGCTCGTTGATTTCCTTAATCTTCGAAAAATTGATTACATGCTGTAAGAATGTTTCTTAACGTCACCCAGTTTCCGAAATGTTCTCAATGCTTGTATATCTTTAAGATCTCAAAGAAGTAAAAGCTGAATAGAAAAATAATGAGTAGATTTTAGGAGTGACGACAATCTTGTTGGTGGGGCAACGTACGCGTGTTTTACTTACCCATCTTGTAAAGAATATCCATTTATATTACCGTAACTGTCATGTTTGCAGTTCATGATCTCTACCTCTTCATAAAAGAAAGGAGAACTCTCCATTTCTTCCAGAAGTGTGGCAGACATGTCTGATGAACTCTCACTGATAAATCATTAATCAGTGCATTCTCCGTATGCACCTGCATATCATGGACTAATGTGATGATGCATTTTACCGTGAAGAAACTGAAAAGAGTTCGCCACTTCGATAGTTTGCATATCCCCTTTTCCTTCTTTGGATCTGGTGTTCAAATGTTCAGGACGAAATGACTTACAAATATGATGCATTGTTTAATGAGTTCAAGACTCTGCTAAGAAGGAGAACGAATCTCAAATATATATATATATATATATATATATATATATATATATATATATATATATATATATATATATATATATATATGATCCTCAGATTTACATCCGACTAAAGTCTATTGACCACTTCAAATCTATTTGTCTGTTGCCATTTGCATTCTCTCACTCATTGATAAATATAGCCAAGCAGTGCTATTGATGCTGATACAGATTTCATAACCTCAAGATAATGTAAATCTTCTGACGAACATTATAGTTGTCCTTGCTATTGAAAACGAAAGGTGTGCAGTGACTGCCATTTCACGAAATACTAGTGTTGTCAAATATAAATTGTCAAGTTCACAATACACAACATTCCAAATCAAAATAATTCTTCCATCAGTGGTTATAAAATGGAACTTTCTAGCCTTATAAATCTTTAATTGGATATTATGTTTTAGAGCCGATATTTACAAAAACATAATGCAACGTAGCATACTGATATCGATATGTGAGCTTTTCGATGGTGCGACATGAGCACATAAGAGAAAAGAAAAAGATTGTGACAGAAATTTATTCTGAAGCCTTCATTCTGATTTGGAGTGGCAAGTTGACAGGAAAAAAAATTCCTGTGATTATTTACATCAAGCGTGAAACTTCGTGACGGACAGAAAGAAAAGTCACAAATATTAAGAAAGAAATACAGCTTGCACTGTTGAACTCTGAATCTACTATTTCAAATGATATTAACGGTTTTACAAATATTAAAGAACAATCCGAAATAGTGGCGGAAAACGTTATAGGAATGAACACAGCAGGAAAAGCAAAACTTAAATACAATTTAAAAAGTTCCGATCCAAATCTTGCTTCATGTTTTAGAGAAGTTCCTGCCAGAGTGTACACTACAATGCATATGCAGAACATTGAATGTGCAAATTCTAAGGTAGTTCCAATTAATTTGAGCAGTGCCATATCAAATGTCTAATGTGACCAATCGTCTAAAGTACATGCATTTGTATGAATTATCACAGATTCCCAATGGAAATATTTCGTCTCAAGTGTAGGAGATCTTTAAGGATATAAGGGACAAAGGAACTCTGGAATTACTTGATCAAACGCTATTAATGTGATTACACATACAAACGTCCCAGCACCATATCTATGTTGATTGCCACAACAGCTCAACAAAATGATTGACATTCTCATAGAAATGAACACTGAAGATATGACAGGAATTAACGGTAATGTGAGAAACATATTTAATCTGAGCGGATTTCCTGATCATTATGGAATTCTTGTGGATGTGGATGTATGGTACAATACATGCCTATTCAGTGTCCTTATATCAATCTGTGCATAAAAGCTGACAATCTTGGCAATATTGTGTAACGTTTCCTAGAATCGAATTTGGGATTTGTTGTCTCCTAAAGGACACCTCAAACAACAAACGAAGATAACAGATATTGTGAATGCAAAGAAATGGAAATTGAAGACAATATTATTCTTAACTGTTTCCAGTACATTTAATCCAAATTTGTCTTTCCGAACTCCTGCACGTTGACAATTCTATCTGCATACTCCTACTGTCTCAATTGCGAATTGAAGATGGCCACCATGACGTATATCCTGACTACTCTTTCTTCAAGAAAAACTGTACATATTTCTCGCCAGTGCCACCACAATAACTTCTTGGAGCTGAGATTCTTCCAGCGAATTGAAAAGTATAATAGATCGTCAGACAACGACACTATTTCCGGATTCCAGCTCAGAAGTTCAGATGAAGGTCTTCACATCTTTTTCTTTTCTACTTTCGATCTGTGGATTATTTGTTATCTTTTCCATCGAATGAATGAACAATTCCATATCACCTCTAAATATGTTTAGAATTCCTACATATAAAATCAGAAGTAAAACATTAGTAATATTATTTACATTATATTAGAAATTAACGAATTTATCAAGAAACCTCCATTGCAAATTTGATTACATTTAAAAGAGTGCATTGATATGCATGATATAGATCCCAAACATTACAATTATTTGAATATGTTCCTTCACCTCCTGCACCCTAATGCTGGTTGATTGCCTCAGTCTTCCAAAAATTGATTACATGTTGTACGAATGTTTCTTAACGTCACCCAGTTTCCGAAATGTTCTCAATGCTTGTATATCTTTAAGATCTCAAAGAAGTAAAAGCTGAATAGAAAAATAATGAGTAGATTTTAGGAGTGACGACAATCTTGTTGGTGGGGCAACGTACGCGTGTTTTACTTACCCATCTTGTAAAGAATATCCATTTATATTATCGTAACTGTCATGTTTGCAGTTCATGATCTCTACCTCTTCGTAAAAGAAAGGAGAACTCTCCATTTCTTCCAGAAGTGTGGCAGACATATCTGATGAACTCTCACTGATAAATCATTAATCAGTGCATTCTCCGTATGCACCTGCATATCATGGACTAATGTGATGATGCATTTTACCGTGAAGGAACTGAAAAGAGTTCGCCACTTCGATAGTTTGCATATCCCCTTTTCCTTCTTTGGATCTGGTGTTCAAATGTTCAGGACGAAATGACTTACAAATATGATGCATTGTTTAATGAGTTCAAGACTCTGCTAAGAAGGAGAACGAATCTCAAATATATATATATATATATATATATATATATATATATATATATATATATATATATATATATATATATATATAAATGATCCTCAGATTTCCATCCGACTAAAGTGGATTGACCTCATCAAATCTATTTGTCTGTTGCCATTTGCATTCTCTCACTCATTGATAAATACAGCCAAGCAGTGCTATTGATGCTGATACAGATTTCATAACCTCAAGATAATGTAAATCTTCTGGCGAACATTATAGTTGTCCTTGCTATTGAAAACGAAAGGTGTGCAGTGACTGCCATTTCACGAAATACTAGTGTTGTCAAATATAAATTGTCAAGTTCACAATACACAACATTCCAAATCAAAATAATTCTTCCATCAGTGAATATATAATGGAACTTTCTAGCCTTATAAATTTTTAATATATTATGTTTTAGAGCCGATATTTACAAAAACATGTTGCAACGTTGCAAACTGACATCGATGTGTGAATTTGTCGATGGTGCGACAGGAACACATAAGAGAAAAGAAAAAGATTGTGACAGAAATTTATTCTGAAGCCTTCATTCTGATTTGGTGTGGCAAGTTGATAGAAAAAAATAATTAATTCCTGTGATTATTTACATCAAGCGTGAAACTTCATGACGGACAGAAAGAAAAGTCACAAATATTAAGAAAGAAATACAGCTTGCACTGTTGAACTCTGAATCTACTATCTCAAAAGATATTAACGGGTTTACAAATATTCCAGAACAATCCGAAATAGTGGCTGAAAAGTTATAGAAATGAACACAGCAGAGAACAGAAAACTTAAATGCAATTTGGATAACATATTTAAGTTCAACCTAACTCTTGTTGCGGAGGGGAATGGATGGTGTAAAACTGACGTCAATCCAGAGGATACATCATTCCAGGCTGGAAACCACTTTGTCTTCATCATATCCGAAAATATTGCAAATAAGAACGTAAGGCACGCTGCGCATACAGGAATCAAGCCATTCAAGACAAGAAAGTTACTGCAAAGTCCAAGATGGAATGTGGAATGCCCTAATCCTCATGGAATGTGCACTTTAAATATTCCTTTGGACTCTCATATTGGTGACTGTTCTGGATTGACCGAAAGGTGTGACTGGGACACAACAGTCATTGATAGATTTAATACAGTGTTTAAAAGGAATGGAGCAATTTCGAGGGATATTAGACATCCAGTTACTTCTCTGCAATGATATATTTCTCGTGCAATCATCACTGACCATTTATTTATGTGCCAGAGCCAACATAGAGAAGAGAGGTGAACGAGATTTTCATATGCCTTTAAAATGATGTGTGCTGCAGACTTGTCAACGTGGTATTTTTCTTTCGATTCTTACTGATTCCATAATAATATCTTCGCGTGGCGAATGTGGATAGAATAATGACCACTCAGTTGTGATTTCAGCTGGATAAGGGTGAAAGTATTGGAGAAAGAAATATTTGTCTTGCAAAAGTTCTCTATGTGGAATAACATTGGCAGATAAAAATATATTATTTCGATCAAGTGATGGAAGTTACCTCTTAGATGAAAGACTGTGGAGAAATTGAAATTCTAGACAACAACGCAGCAATATGAGATTTGACATGGGAAGTTAAAAAGTTCCGATCCAAATCTTGCTTCATGTTTTAGAGAAGTTCCTGCCAGAGTGTACACTACAATGCATATGCAGAACATTGAATGTGCAAATTCTAAGGTAGTTCCAATTAATTTGAGCAGTGCCATATCAAATGTCTAATGTGACCAATCGTCTAAAGTACATGCATTTGTATGAATTATCACAGATTCCCAATGGAAATATTTCGTCTCAAGTGTAGGAGATCTTTAAGGATATAAGGGACAAAGGAACTCTGGAATTACTTGATCAAACGCTATTAATGTGATTACATAATACAAACGTCCCAGCACCATATCTATGTTGATTGCCACAACAGCTCAACAAAATGATTGACATTCTCATAGAAATGAACACTGAAGATATGACAGGAATTAACGGTAATGTGAGAAACATATTTAATCTGAGCGGATTTCCTGATCATTATGGAATTCTTGTGGATGTGGATGTATGGTACAATACATGCTTATTCAGTGTCCTTATATCAATCTGTGCATAAAAGCTGACAATCTTGGCAATATTGTGTAACGTTTCCTAGAATCGAATTTGGGATTTGTTGTCTCCTAAAGGACATCTGAAACAACAAACGAAGATAACAGATATTGTGAATGCAAAGAAATGGAAATTGAAGACAATATTATTCTTAACTGTTTCCAGTACATTTAATCCAAATTTGTCTTTCCGAACTCCTGCACGTTGACAATTCTATCTGCATACTCCTACTGTCTCAATTACGAATTGAAGATGGCCACCATGACGTATATCCTGACTACTCTTTCTTCAAGAAAAACTGTACATATTTCTCGCCAGTGCCACCACAATAACTTCTTGGAGCTGAGATTCTTCCAGTGAATTGAAAAGTATAATAGATCGTCAGACAACGACACTATTTCCGGATTCCAGCTCAGAAGTTCAGATGAAGGTCTTCACATCTTTTTCTTTTCTACTTTCGATCTGTGGATTATTTGTTATCTTTTCCATCGAATGAATGAACAATTCCATATCACCTCTAAATATGTTTAGAATTCCTACATATAAAATCAGAAGTAAAACATTAGTAATATTATTTACATTATATTAGAAATTAACGAATTTATCAAGAAACCTCCATTGCAAATTTGATTACATTTAAAAGAGTGCATTGATATGCATGATATAGATCCCAAACATTACAATTATTTGAATATGTTCCTTCACCTCCTGCACCCTAATGCTGGTTGATTGCCTCAGTCTTCCAAAAATTGATTACATGTTGTACGAATGTTTCTTAACGTCACCCAGTTTCCGAAATGTTCTCAATGCTTGTATATCTTTAAGATCTCAAAGAAGTAAAAGCTGAATAGAAAAATAATGAGTAGATTTTAGGAGTGACGACAATCTTGTTGGTGGGGCAACGTACGCGTGTTTTACTTACCCATCTTGTAAAGAATATCCATTTATATTATCGTAACTGTCATGTTTGCAGTTCATGATCTCTACCTCTTCGTAAAAGAAAGGAGAACTCTCCATTTCTTCCAGAAGTGTGGCAGACATATCTGATGAACTCTCACTGATAAATCATTAATCAGTGCATTCTCCGTATGCACCTGCATATCATGGACTAATGTGATGATGCATTTTACCGTGAAGGAACTGAAAAGAGTTCGCCACTTCGATAGTTTGCATATCCCCTTTTCCTTCTTTGGATCTGGTGTTCAAATGTTCAGGACGAAATGACTTACAAATATGATGCATTGTTTAATGAGTTCAAGACTCTGCTAAGAAGGAGAACGAATCTCAAATATATATATATATATATATATATATATATATATATATATATATATATATATATATATATATATATATATATAAAATGATCCTCAGATTTCCATCCGACTAAAGTGGATTGACCTCATCAAATCTATTTGTCTGTTGCCATTTGCATTCTCTCACTCATTGATAAATACAGCCAAGCAGTGCTATTGATGCTGATACAGATTTCATAACCTCAAGATAATGTAAATCTTCTGGCGAACATTATAGTTGTCCTTGCTATTGAAAACGAAAGGTGTGCAGTGACTGCCATTTCACGAAATACTAGTGTTGTCAAATATAAATTGTCAAGTTCACAATACACAACATTCCAAATCAAAATAATTCTTCCATCAGTGAATATATAATGGAACTTTCTAGCCTTATAAATTTTTAATTGGATATTATGTTTTAGAGCCGATATTTACAAAAACATGTTGCAACGTTGCAAACTGACATCGATGTGTGAATTTGTCGATGGTGCGACAGGAACACATAAGAGAAAAGAAAAAGATTGTGACAGAAATTTATTCTGAAGCCTTCATTCTGATTTGGTGTGGCAAGTTGATAGAGAAAAATAATTAATTCCTGTGATTATTTACATCAAGCGTGAAACTTCGTGACGGACAGAAAGAAAAGTCACAAATATTAAGAAAGAAATACAGCTTGCACTGTTGAACTCTGAATCTACTATTTCAAAAGATATTAACGGGTTTACAAATATTCCAGAACAATCCGAAATAGTGGCTGAAAATTTATAGAAATGAACACAGCAGAGAACACAAAACTTAAATGCAATTTGGATAACATATTTAAGTTCAACCTAACTCTTGTTGCGGAGGGGAATGGATGGTGTAAAACTGACGTCAATCCAGAGGATACATCATTCCAGGCTGGAAACCACTTTGTCTTCATCATATCCGATAATATTGCAAATAAGAACGTAAAGCACGCTGCGCATACAGGAATCAAGCCATTCAAGACAAGAAAGTTACTGCAAAGTCCAAGATGGAATGTGGAATGCCCTAATCCTCATGGAATGTGCACTTTAAATATTCCTTTGGACTCTCATATTGGTGACTGTTCTGGATTGACCGAAAGGTGTGACTGGGACACAACAGTCATTGATAGATTTAATACAGTGTTTAAAAGGAATGGAGCAATTTCGAGGGATATTAGACATCCAGTTACTTCTCTGCAATGATATATTTCTCGTGCAATCATCACTGACCATTTATTTATGTGCCAGAGCCAACATAGAGAAGAGAGGTGAACGAGATTTTCATATGCCTTTAAAATGATGTGTGCTGCAGACTTGTCAACGTGGTATTTTTCTTTCGATTCTTACTGATTCCATAATAATATCTTCGCGTGGCGAATGTGGATAGAATAATGACCACTCAGTTGTGATTTCAGCTGGATAAGGGTGAAAGTATTGGAGAAAGAAATATTTGTCTTGCAAAAGTTCTCTATGTGGAATAACATTGGCAGATAAAAATATCATATTATTTCGATCAAGTGATGGAAGTTACCTCTTAGATGAAAGACTGTGGAGAAATTGAAATTCTAAACAACAACGCAGCAATATGAAATTTGACATGGGAAGTTAAAAAGTTCCGATCCAAATCTTGCTTCATGTTTTAGAGAAGTTCCTGCCAGAGTGTACACTACAATGCATATGCAGAACATTGAATGTGCAAATTCTAAGGTAGTTCCAATTAATTTGAGCAGTGCCATATCAAATGTCTAATGTGACCAATCGTCTAAAGTACATGCATTTGTATGAATTATCACAGATTCCCAATGGAAATATTTCGTCTCAAGTGTAGGAGATCTTTAAGGATATAAGGGACAAAGGAACTCTGGAATTACTTGATCAAACGCTATTAATGTGATTACACATACAAACGTCCCAGCACCATATCTATGTTGATTGCCACAACAGCTCAACAAAATGATTGACATTCTCATAGAAATGAACACTGAAGATATGACAGGAATTAACGGTAATGTGAGAAACATATTTAATCTGAGCGGATTTCCTGATCATTATGGAATTCTTGTGGATGTGGATGTATGGTACAATACATGCCTATTCAGTGTCCTTATATCAATCTGTGCATAAAAGCTGACAATCTTGGCAATATTGTGTAACGTTTCCTAGAATCGAATTTGGGATTTGTTGTCTCCTAAAGGACACCTCAAACAACAAACGAAGATAACAGATATTGTGAATGCAAAGAAATGGAAATTGAAGACAATATTATTCTTAACTGTTTCCAGTACATTTAATCCAAATTTGTCTTTCCGAACTCCTGCACGTTGACAATTCTATCTGCATACTCCTACTGTCTCAATTACGAATTGAAGATGGCCACCATGACGTATATCCTGACTACTCTTTCTTCAAGAAAAACTGTACATATTTCTCGCCAGTGCCACCACAATAACTTCTTGGAGCTGAGATTCTTCCAGCGAATTGAAAATATAATGGATCGTCAGACAAAGACACAATTTCCGGATTCCAGTTCAGAAGTTCAGATGAAGGTCTTCATATCTTTTTGTTTTCTGCTTTCGATCTGTGGATTACTTGCTATCTTTTCCATCGAATGAATGAACAATTCCATATCGCCTATAAATATCTTTAAAATTCCTACATATAAAATCAGAAGTAAAACATTGCAATATTATTTACATTATATTCGAAATTAAAGAATGTATCAACAAACTGCGCTTGCAAATTTGATTACATTTAAAAGAGTGCATTGATATGCATGATATAGATCCCAAACATTACAATTATTTGAATATGTTCCTTCACCTCCTGCACCCTAATGCTCGTTGATTTCCTTAATCTTCGAAAAATTGATTACATGCTGTAAGAATGTTACTTAACGTCACCCAGTTTCCGAAATGTTCTCAATGCTTGTATATCTTTAAGATCTCAAAGAAGTAAAAGCTGAATAGAAAAATAATGAGTAGATTTTAGGAGTGACGACAATCTTGTTGGTGGGGCAACGTACGCGTGTTTTACTTACCCATCTTGTAAAGAATATCCATTTATATTATCGTAACTGTCATGTTTGCAGTTCATGATCTCTACCTCTTCGTAAAAGAAAGTAGAACTCTCCATTTCTTCCAGAAGTGTGACAGACATGTCTGATGAACTCTCACTGATAAATCATTAATCAGTGCATTCTCCGTATGCACCTGCATATCATGGACTAATGTGATGATGCATTTTACCGTGAAGGAACTGAAAAGAGTTCGCCACTTCGATAGTTTGCATATCCCCTTTTCCTTCTTTGGATCTGGTGTTCAAATGTTCAGGACGAAATGACTTACAAATATGATGCATTGTTTAATGAGTTCAAGACTCTGCTAAGAAGGAGAACGAATCTCAAATATATATATATATATATATATATATATATATATATATATATATATATATATATATATATATATATATATATAAATGATCCTCAGATTTATATCCGACTAAAGTGGATTGACCTCATCAAATCTATTTGTCTGTTGCCATTTGCATTCTCTCACTCATTGATAAATACAGCCAAGCAGTGCTATTGATGCTGATACAGATTTCATAACCTCAAGATAATGTAAATCTTCTGGCGAACATTATAATTGTCCTTGCTATTGAATACGAGAGGTGTGCAGTGACTGCCATTTCACGAAATACTAGTGTTGTCAAATATAAATTGTCAAGTTCACAATACACAACATTCCAAATCAAAATAATTCTTCCATCAGTGAATATATAATGGAACTTTCTAGCCTTATAAATTTTTAATAGGATATTATGTTTTAGAGCCGATATTTACAAAAACATGTTGCAACGTTGCAAACTGACATCGATGTGTGAATTTGTCGATGGTGCGACAGGAACACATAAGAGAAAAGAAAAAGATTGTGACAGAAATTTATTCTGAAGCCTTCATTCTGATTTGGTGTGGCAAGTTGATAGAAAAAAATAATTAATTCCTGTGATTATTTACATCAAGCGTGAAACTTCATGACGGACAGAAGAAAAAGTCACAAGTATTTAGAAAGAAATACAACTTGCACTGTTGAACTCTGAATCTACTATTTCAAAAGATATTAATTTTTTTACAAAGATTCCAAAAGAGTCCGAAATAGTAGCCAGAACGTTATTGAAATGAACACAGCAGAGAACACAAAACTTAAATGCAATTTGGATAACATATTTAAGTTTATCCTAACACTTGTTGCGGAGGGGAATGGATGGCATAAAATTGGCGTCAATCCAGAGGATACATCATTCCCACCTGGATCCATATTGTCTTCATCACATCCGAAAATATTGCAAATAAGAACGTAAGGCACTCTGGGCATACAGGAATCAAGCCATCCAAGACAAGAAAGTTACTGCAAAGTCCAAGATGGAATGTGGAATGCCCTAATCCTCATGGAATGTGCACTTTAAATATTCCTTTGGACTCTCATATTGGTGACTGTTCTGGATTGACCGAAAGGTGTGACTGGGACACAACAGTCATTGATAGATTTAATACAGTGTTTAAAAGGAAGGAGCAATTTCGAGGGATATTAGACATCCAGTTACTTCTCTGCAATGATATATTTCTCGTGCAATCATCACTGACCATTTATTTATGTGCCAGAGCCAACATAGAGAAGAGAGGTGAACGAGATTTTCATATGCCTTTAAAATGATGTGTGCTGCAGACTTGTCAACGTGGTATTTTTCTTTCGATTCTTACTGATTCCATAATAATATCTTCGCGTGGCGAATGTGGATAGAATAATGACCACTCAGTTGTGATTTCAGCTGGATAAGGGTGAAAGTATTGGAGAAAGAAATATTTGTCTTGCAAAAGTTCTCTATGTGGAATAACATTGGCAGATAAAAATATCATATTATTTCGATCAAGTGATGGAAGTTACCTCTTAGATGAAAGACTGTGGAGAAATTGAAATTCTAAACAACAACGCAGCAATATGAAATTTGACATGGGAAGTTAAAAAGTTCCGATCCAAATCTTGCTTCATGTTTTAGAGAAGTTCCTGCCAGAGTGTACACTACAATGCATATGCAGAACATTGAATGTGCAAATTCTAAGGTAGTTCCAATTAATTTGAGCAGTGCCATATCAAATGTCTAATGTGACCAATCGTCTAAAGTACATGCATTTGTATGAATTATCACAGATTCCCAATGGAAATATTTCGTCTCAAGTGTAGGAGATCTTTAAGGGTATAAGGGACAAAGGAACTCTGGAATTACTTGATCAAACGCTATTAATGTGATTACATAATCAAACGTCCCAGCATCATATCTATGTTGATTGCCACAACAGCTCAACAAAATGATTGACATTCTCATAGAAATGAACACTGAAGATATGACAGGAATTAACGGTAATGTGAGAAACATATTTAATCTGAGCGGATTTCCTGATCATTATGGAATTCTTGTGGATGTGGATGTATGGTACAATACATGCTTATTCAGTGTCCTTATATCAATCTGTGCATAAAAGCTGACAATCTTGGCAATATTGTGTAACGTTTCCTAGAATCGAATTTGGGATTTGTTGTCTCCTAAAGGACATCTGAAACAACAAACGAAGATAACAGATATTGTGAATGCAAAGAAATGGAAATTGAAGACAATATTATTCTTAACTGTTTCCAGTACATTTAATCCAAATTTGTCTTTCCGAACTCCTGCACGTTGACAATTCTATCTGCATACTCCTACTGTCTCAATTACGAATTGAAGATGGCCACCATGACGTATATCCTGACTACTCTTTCTTCAAGAAAAACTGTACATATTTCTCGCCAGTGCCACCACAATAACTTCTTGGAGCTGAGATTCTTCCAGTGAATTGAAAAGTATAATAGATCGTCAGACAACGACACTATTTCCGGATTCCAGCTCAGAAGTTCAGATGAAGGTCTTCACATCTTTTTCTTTTCTACTTTCGATCTGTGGATTATTTGTTATCTTTTCCATCGAATGAATGAACAATTCCATATCACCTCTAAATATGTTTAGAATTCCTACATATAAAATCAGAAGTAAAACATTAGTAATATTATTTACATTATATTAGAAATTAACGAATTTATCAAGAAACCTCCATTGCAAATTTGATTACATTTAAAAGAGTGCATTGATATGCATGATATAGACCCCAAACATTACAATTATTTGAATATGTTCCTTCACCTCCTGCACCCTAATGCTGGTTGATTGCCTCAGTCTTCCAAAAATTGATTACATGTTGTACGAATGTTTCTTAACGTCACCCAGTTTCCGAAATGTTCTCAATGCTTGTATATCTTTAAGATCTCAAAGAAGTAAAAGCTGAATAGAAAAATAATGAGTAGATTTTAGGAGTGACGACAATCTTGTTGGTGGGGCAACGTACGCGTGTTTTACTTACCCATCTTGTAAAGAATATCCATTTATATTATCGTAACTGTCATGTTTGCAGTTCATGATCTCTACCTCTTCGTAAAAGAAAGGAGAACTCTCCATTTCTTCCAGAAGTGTGGCAGACATATCTGATGAACTCTCACTGATAAATCATTAATCAGTGCATTCTCCGTATGCACCTGCATATCATGGACTAATGTGATGATGCATTTTACCGTGAAGGAACTGAAAAGAGTTCGCCACTTCGATAGTTTGCATATCCCCTTTTCCTTCTTTGGATCTGGTGTTCAAATGTTCAGGACGAAATGACTTACAAATATGATGCATTGTTTAATGAGTTCAAGACTCTGCTAAGAAGGAGAACGAATCTCAAATATATATATATATATATATATATATATATATATATATATATATATATATATATATATATATATATATATATATAAATGATCCTCAGATTTCCATCCGACTAAAGTGGATTGACCTCATCAAATCTATTTGTCTGTTGCCATTTGCATTCTCTCACTCATTGATAAATACAGCCAAGCAGTGCTATTGATGCTGATACAGATTTCATAACCTCAAGATAATGTAAATCTTCTGGCGAACATTATAATTGTCCTTGCTATTGAATACGAGAGGTGTGCAGTGACTGCCATTTCACGAAATACTAGTGTTGTCAAATATAAATTGTCAAGTTCACAATACACAACATTCCAAATCAAAATAATTCTTCCATCAGTGAATATATAATGGAACTTTCTAGCCTTATAAATTTTTAATAGGATATTATGTTTTAGAGCCGATATTTACAAAAACATGTTGCAACGTTGCAAACTGACATCGATGTGTGAATTTGTCGATGGTGCGACAGGAACACATAAGAGAAAAGAAAAAGATTGTGACAGAAATTTATTCTGAAGCCTTCATTCTGATTTGGTGTGGCAAATAGATAAAAAAAAATAATTAATTCCTGTGATTATTTACATCAAGCGTGAAACTTCATGACGGACAGAAAGAAAAGTCACAAATATTAAGAAAGAAATACAGCTTGCACTGTTGAACTCTGAATCTACTATTTCAAAAGATATTAACGGGTTTACAAATATTCCAGAACAATCCGAAATAGTGGCTGAAAATTTATAGAAATGAACACAGCAGAGAACACAAAACTTAAATGCAATTTGGATAACATATTTAAGTTCAACCTAACACTTGTTGCGGAGGGGAATGGATGGTGTAAAATTGGCGTCAATCCAGAGGATACATCATTCCAGGCTGGAAACCACTTTGTCTTCATCATATCCGATAATATTGCAAATAAGAACGTAAAGCACGCTGCGCATACAGGAATCAAGCCATTCAAGACAAGGAAGTTACTGCAAAGTCCAAGATGGAATGTGGAATGCCCTAATCCTCATGGAATGTGCACTTTAAATATTCCTTTGGACTCTCATATTGGTGACTGTTCTGGATTGACCGAAAGGTGTGACTGGGACACAACAGTCATTGATAGATTTAATACAGTGTTTAAAAGGAATGGAGCAATTTCGAGGGATATTAGACATCCAGTTACTTCTCTGCAATGATATATTTCTCGTGCAATCATCACTGACCATTTATTTATGTGCCAGAGCCAACATAGAGAAGAGAGGTGAACGAGATTTTCATATGCCTTTAAAATGATGTGTGCTGCAGACTTGTCAACGTGGTATTTTTCTTTCGATTCTTACTGATTCCATAATAATATCTTCGCGTGGCGAATGTGGATAGAATAATGACCACTCAGTTGTGATTTCAGCTGGATAAGGGTGAAAGTATTGGAGAAAGAAATATTTGTCTTGCAAAAGTTCTCTATGTGGAATAACATTGGCAGATAAAAATATCATATTATTTCGATCAAGTGATGGAAGTTACCTCTTAGATGAAAGACTGTGGAGAAATTGAAATTCTAAACAACAACGCAGCAATATGAAATTTGACATGGGAAGTTAAAAAGTTCCGATCCAAATCTTGCTTCATGTTTTAGAGAAGTTCCTGCCAGAGTGTACACTACAATGCATATGCAGAACATTGAATGTGCAAATTCTAAGGTAGTTCCAATTAATTTGAGCAGTGCCATATCAAATGTCTAATGTGACCAATCGT
This sequence comes from Megalonaias nervosa, assembly GCA_016617855.1. Classification (NCBI taxonomy): domain Eukaryota; kingdom Metazoa; phylum Mollusca; class Bivalvia; order Unionida; family Unionidae; genus Megalonaias; species Megalonaias nervosa. The sequence goes on from JAECUM010016731.1 coordinate 73,986, forward strand.
CTAAAGTACATGCATTTGTATGAATTATCACAGATTCCCAATGGAAATATTTCGTCTCAAGTGTAGGAGATCTTTAAGGATATAAGGGACAAAGGAACTCTGGAATTACTTGATCAAACGCTATTAATGTGATTACATAATCAAACGTCCCAGCATCATATCTATGTTGATTGCCACAACAGCTCAACAAAATGATTGACATTCTCATAGAAATGAACACTGAAGATATGACAGGAATTAACGGTAATGTGAGAAACATATTTAATCTGAGCGGATTTCCTGATCATTATGGAATTCTTGTGGATGTGGATGTATGGTACAATACATGCTTATTCAGTGTCCTTATATCAATCTGTGCATAAAAGCTGACAATCTTGGCAATATTGTGTAACGTTTCCTAGAATCGAATTTGGGATTTGTTGTCTCCTAAAGGACATCTGAAACAACAAACGAAGATAACAGATATTGTGAATGCAAAGAAATGGAAATTGAAGACAATATTATTCTTAACTGTTTCCAGTACATTTAATCCAAATTTGTCTTTCCGAACTCCTGCACGTTGACAATTCTATCTGCATACTCCTACTGTCTCAATTACGAATTGAAGATGGCCACCATGACGTATATCCTGACTACTCTTTCTTCAAGAAAAACTGTACATATTTCTCGCCAGTGCCACCACAATAACTTCTTGGAGCTGAGATTCTTCCAGTGAATTGAAAAGTATAATAGATCGTCAGACAACGACACTATTTCCGGATTCCAGCTCAGAAGTTCAGATGAAGGTCTTCACATCTTTTTCTTTTCTACTTTCGATCTGTGGATTATTTGTTATCTTTTCCATCGAATGAATGAACAATTCCATATCACCTCTAAATATGTTTAGAATTCCTACATATAAAATCAGAAGTAAAACATTAGTAATATTATTTACATTATATTAGAAATTAACGAATTTATCAAGAAACCTCCATTGCAAATTTGATTACATTTAAAAGAGTGCATTGATATGCATGATATAGACCCCAAACATTACAATTATTTGAATATGTTCCTTCACCTCCTGCACCCTAATGCTGGTTGATTGCCTCAGTCTTCCAAAAATTGATTACATGTTGTACGAATGTTTCTTAACGTCACCCAGTTTCCGAAATGTTCTCAATGCTTGTATATCTTTAAGATCTCAAAGAAGTAAAAGCTGAATAGAAAAATAATGAGTAGATTTTAGGAGTGACGACAATCTTGTTGGTGGGGCAACGTACGCGTGTTTTACTTACCCATCTTGTAAAGAATATCCATTTATATTATCGTAACTGTCATGTTTGCAGTTCATGATCTCTACCTCTTCGTAAAAGAAAGGAGAACTCTCCATTTCTTCCAGAAGTGTGGCAGACATATCTGATGAACTCTTACTGATAAATCATTAATCAGTGCATTCTCCGTATGCACCTGCATATCATGGACTAATGTGATGATGCATTTTACCGTGAAGGAACTGAAAAGAGTTCGCCACTTCGATAGTTTGCATATCCCCTTTTCCTTCTTTGGATCTGGTGTTCAAATGTTCAGGACGAAATGACTTACAAATATGATGCATTGTTTAATGAGTTCAAGACTCTGCTAAGAAGGAGAACGAATCTCAAATATATATATATATATATATATATATATATATATATATATATATATATATATATATATATATATATATATATAAATGATCCTCAGATTTATATCCGACTAAAGTGGATTGACCTCATCAAATCTATTTGTCTGTTGCCATTTGCATTCTCTCACTCATTGATAAATACAGCCAAGCAGTGCTATTGATGCTGATACAGATTTCATAACCTCAAGATAATGTAAATCTTCTGGCGAACATTATAATTGTCCTTGCTATTGAATACGAGAGGTGTGCAGTGACTGCCATTTCACGAAATACTAGTGTTGTCAAATATAAATTGTCAAGTTCACAATACACAACATTCCAAATCAAAATAATTCTTCCATCAGTGAATATATAATGGAACTTTCTAGCCTTATAAATTTTTAATAGGATATTATGTTTTAGAGCCGATATTTACAAAAACATGTTGCAACGTTGCAAACTGACATCGATGTGTGAATTTGTCGATGGTGCGACAGGAACACATAAGAGAAAAGAAAAAGATTGTGACAGAAATTTATTCTGAAGCCTTCATTCTGATTCGGTGTGGCAAGTTGATAGAAAAAAATAATTAATTCCTGTGATTATTTACATCAAGCGTGAAACTTCATGACGGACAGAAAGAAAAGTCACAAATATTAAGAAAGAAATACAGCTTGCACTGTTGAACTCTGAATCTACTATTTCAAAAGATATTAACGGGTTTACAAATATTCCAGAACAATCCGAAATAGTGGCTGAAAATTTATAGAAATGAACACAGCAGAGAACACAAAACTTAAATGCAATTTGGATAACATATTTAAGTTCAACCTAACACTTGTTGCGGAGGGGAATGGATGGTGTAAAATTGGCGTCAATCCAGAGGATACATCATTCCAGGCTGGAAACCACTTTGTCTTCATCATATCCGATAATATTGCAAATAAGAACGTAAAGCACGCTGCGCATACAGGAATCAAGCCATTCAAGACAAGGAAGTTACTGCAAAGTCCAAGATGGAATGTGGAATGCCCTAATCCTCATGGAATGTGCACTTTAAATATTCCTTTGGACTCTCATATTGGTGACTGTTCTGGATTGACCGAAAGGTGTGACTGGGACACAACAGTCATTGATAGATTTAATACAGTGTTTAAAAGGAATGGAGCAATTTCGAGGGATATTAGACATCCAGTTACTTCTCTGCAATGATATATTTCTCGTGCAATCATCACTGACCATTTATTTATGTGCCAGAGCCAACATAGAGAAGAGAGGTGAACGAGATTTTCATATGCCTTTAAAATGATGTGTGCTGCAGACTTGTCAACGTGGTATTTTTCTTTCGATTCTTACTGATTCCATAATAATATCTTCGCGTGGCGAATGTGGATAGAATAATGACCACTCAGTTGTGATTTCAGCTGGATAAGGGTGAAAGTATTGGAGAAAGAAATATTTGTCTTGCAAAAGTTCTCTATGTGGAATAACATTGGCAGATAAAAATATCATATTATTTCGATCAAGTGATGGAAGTTACCTCTTAGATGAAAGACTGTGGAGAAATTGAAATTCTAAACAACAACGCAGCAATATGAAATTTGACATGGGAAGTTAAAAAGTTCCGATCCAAATCTTGCTTCATGTTTTAGAGAAGTTCCTGCCAGAGTGTACACTACAATGCATATGCAGAACATTGAATGTGCAAATTCTAAGGTAGTTCCAATTAATTTGAGCAGTGCCATATCAAATGTCTAATG
>JAECUM010016732.1:0-10298 GCA_016617855.1 Megalonaias nervosa
CATCCGTTGTTGCTCATTTTGCTCAGAAGAAATATTTATGGGAAATACTTGTAGAATTTCTCGAAGATATTCAGGGATCATGTATCGAATACGGACATGGAGGATTATGGAATACTAAATATGATTACAAGGACGTCATCTCGATCGACATTGCTGCATGTTACCCAGGATCATTTCTTGGAACAGGTATATGTCAAAAATATTTTGAACGATTTGGTCATCCGACACATGAAATCACTCGAGTTGCAGTAAATGGATCGTTACCGGTGGATTTTAATTTAACTGGATTTGCTCAGACTGAGTCGTATGAATTTCGAAACATGTCCATGTGATAATCCCTGTCTGATTGGTCGTCATTTTAGCAAACCTGATCCAGAGATAAATCCGTTGGACTGTGGTGCAAAAATTGAACTTGGTTGGGCTCCAATTGTGTTACTGCGACGCATGCTTGATGCTAGGATATTATTATCACCGACGAGAAACGAAGCAATAATTTCATATAGACCACAAAGAACAGTTTGGATGCCAGAACCTCAGGTGCTAGCACCTGGTGACGAGGATGTATCATTCGCCAAGGATATTGGTCGAAAAATCATTGGTAAATTTACCCATGGTGCTTCGTCTGGTAATAAACAACGTTGCACGCGACTGATCATCGACGATGCTGAACTAGATATTATAATCAACAAAGGTACGTTTGTGTATCGAGAGGATGCTTATTTGCCTGATGGAACTAAATTGGGCCCTTTCGTGTGTTATTATGACGGTGATTCACCGCAGTTTACTCATTTGAGATCATCAGTGTTAGCTTATGTTTCTATAAACCTGCTATCGATGATTAATAGATTTTCAAAGGACGCTGTTAGAGTCGCCACAGATTCATTGTATATCAGTAAAGAAAATATAGGACTGCTAGATGACTGTGATATAAGTATAAAAGAAGCACCCTGGACACTAGTGCATTGGGGACATTGGCGAGTAAAATTGAAACGATACTTGGTTATTCGGAATCTGCGGATGTTAAACCTGTTCCGATATATTAGAAAAATAGTCAAATGTCACAACCATCATCAGCGCATTCGGCATATGATCCTATAACTAGATATAAAACTGTTTATCGTAATGGACATGGTGGTTCTGGTAAAACAACACGAGCGATACCTTTATTTAGCATCATGGACATGGTGGTGTTAGTACCGACGCATAGACTTGCCATGGAGACGATACAACCAGGTGTTCAATCTCACACTTATTAGTTTCTTTCGATGGCGCGGTGATACATGGACACCTGAACGAATGGGTAAAAAATATATCCCTAGGATTATTATATGGGATGAAATATGCACGGTATCCAAAGATGTGTTAAAATATTTCTTGATTGGTTACTGACAAAATATACTGCAATCATTATGTGTGGTGATCATGGTAAACCACCACCCTTTGTCGGTGAATCGCCACATTGTTAGTTACGCAAATACGTAGACGTTTATGAAGAAATACTTGATGATCACAGAGCCATTGACGAATCACTGAAAGTGTTAAAAAAGTTAATTAGACTGCAACCGGATACGATTCAATGCGAGATAATGCACACTGTAATTCCAGAAACGATGATTAATGATTTTTGGAATTTATGGCACCCTAACGATCTCATAGTTGCAACTAGGAAAATATTTCGTCGTTGTCTTCAGCGCAGATTATTTTCACTTCATCGAGAGAAATTTTCAAATCTACCTGTACCATTGTGTTATCGTCTAGCAGATACCCGTTGGTAAAATTCCGACGTTGAAGTTCCGGGATAGTCGGAGAAACAAAAACTCGTTCTTAATGATATTGTTGTTGTATCTGTCAATGTTGTTGATAGCGCTTTAACAATGGATAAATCTCCATGGACTCTGAGATATGCTATAACTATTCATTCATCACAGGGTCGGACGATTGATAATACTGTAGTCTGAATCATCGACGATCGCATCGAATGGTCAAATTTAGTTTATCTAGCTGTGTCTCGAGTCAGAACAATATCTCAACTGCGGAGGGTTGTCATAGATAACTGCACCGTGGATGTCTTGGCGGTGGACAAGAATCACTCAGGAAATCAACGATGATATAGTAAGGAAAAACTTAACTGCTTATCAGCAAAATGACAAAAAGAAAATAAACGTGAGTTTGATCTTAATATTGAATTTATTATGACACTGAAACAACGACAAAACACTCACTGTGCTTGCTGTAGCACGGTAATGTTGTGGCAGTATTCGAATAATAATCCAAGACAATTTATTGTTGATAGAATTAACTGTAGTCTCGGCCACACACGCGAAAATGTCCTGCTGACCTGTCTTTGAGTGCAATCGACGTCGAGGAGCTGGTGGTAATTGTGTATTATCAGTAATTACTTGTAATTGTTCACGGGCAAATCCATGCTGAGGAGCCGTTGAATCTAATTTGTAGATTGCAGGCCTACCTGTAGATCTTACTAAGCTGAAACTTTTATGTGTGGTCACACTCCAAATAGGATCAGTTGCTCTTTTTATTAACCACCTTCAAGTTCACCAGGTTCATATAAATTCCTGACAGTCACGTTACCGATTAATGGTTGTTATGAGGAAGAGTCAAGTCGCTTGATTTGTATGCATTTCTTCGCACTTGCATTCATGGGTTTCATAGAAATTTCACGAGTGGCTTCGTTGTTTAGCGCGGCTATCACACTTGGTAGTCTTGCAACCCATTCGCTTGATCTCTTGCCTGTGGAAATTTCCTAAGCATAATGATATCCAGACAATCGCTCAGCAAGTGTTCGATTAAATCGCTGAACGATTGCCTGATCGCGATGAATTGCGGTGTGTCCTCGTCTCATTGTGTTGCTTCATCACGACGTCACTGCACCAAGAAATTCTTTGCCAGGATCAACATGTAGCAAATGTGGCCATCGCAAGGGTTCTCGTTGATAAACTCGTTCAAACGCAGATGCAACTTTAGTTGCTGTTTTAGTTGATAGCGGCTCTGCTTCCTTTTTGTATCTACGTGCAACATTGACGACAGTTAATGCATATTTGTATGTATGCTCGCCACTTATATCAGTTTTAATAGTGTCATGTAGTAAAAGGAAAATATCTGCCTAGGTGATGGTAGATAAATTTGCCATATTTGTCTGGATAACTAATCTGAAGCAACAGCACGTGTGACATCTGCTGCATCAGCCAGCTTACTAATAGCAACTCTACTCCTCCAATATCCTCTTGGACTATAATAAATACATTCCATTATTATAATTATCAATGATTAATTGCCGATCCTAACAGTATTTTACCTTTCATCGCAGATCTTATTAACCAGTTGGCCAGATTCTCGCAGATTTGTATTTTTTTTTTACAGATTTCACGTGTGCAATATGTCGTTGTTGCAGATCTTTCCTTCGATATGCGATATGTAAATACATTTGAACTATACGAGTAAAGTTTCTGTAAGTCATTAATATAAAGGATATCACGGAGGATACGCGGAGGATATGTGGAGGATACGTGGTATTCTGAAAGCACCACACTCTATTATTATTGCAGATCACTGTCTTCCATGACACACAGAATACACTGCATATCACATCCAAGTCATGTTAAATGACTCGAGTTTTGTGTACTCATAATACGAGGTGTCAAAAGAACGGAGCTGACCTTCATGAATCACAGGCGGAGAAAAATATATATGGTTTAGGTGGGGCGTAAAGTAGTAGTCTGTGTGATGGAAATCCTGGCAGGGATACAGGGAGCGATGCCCTGGGAAAGTACTGCATTTTAAGCGCTTCTATCTAACTCTAAAGGATTCTATCTCTAGGAAACGTTCTGGTTGTTTCGGACTTGTTTTGAGTGTTCGTGTGTGCGGATATATTGTTGCAATATTTGCGTGTTTCCGACACCCTCCATCCAAAATTGTTTTTAAGGTTATTAGCAACGATCCATTAATAATGTGATAGGTGAATAAACAATAAATGAGAAATCAAATATGTTCAACCGTAATTTTGGCCTCGTTCTCATAACTTAATACACATGAGAAACCAAAATGTTGCCAGTATGTGAATATATTTTGATTACGATTTTGTTTTGTAATTGGTCTCTTACTCAAGTTAGTTGTATCATGCTTTGTCATGCTTGTTAATCGAAATATATTATGGTTGGTGAATCAGGGCCTGACCTAACTTTGCATCTTGTAAAATGCAGTTCAGTTCACTGAAAGGCAACGCTGATATGCAGTTATTATTTTTTAATGTGAAAGATTTGCACCCTAAATATAATAAAACTTATCATGTATTTTGTGCTTATATTTACAATTATTATGCCTGCTGAGTTTGACTTTTGTTTTAGATTACTCTATACGACAATGTGCACAACTAACAACATCACTTCGGCAAGCAAAAATCATTCTAATACAAAGCTTGACATAATTAACCGACTACAAAACTAAACTTTCCCAAATATTGGTTGAAAATGAGATTTTTCTATATCAGAGGTTAATTTATATCAGAGAAAACAAATCTACAAGTAAATATTTTAACTTCGACTTCATGAGAATGTCTATTAATAAAACGGAGTAGCAAACTTCGTTTTGTCACGCCTATGAGGCAATATAGGATTATTGCCTGTACCGTCCAGATGTGAGATGTCACGTGCTAGATATGCTTTCTCATTCTTTTTTTAGTTTCATTTTAGAGTTATTTGAAATGTGTCTAATTTGCACAAAACAATGCATAATGCAATAAGTAGATGACGTACGTGGTGCGATTCACTTTCGTGAAGACCAAAGATAAACGATTTTTCAATCTTAGCTGTTGACACCTGTTACGTATCGGCTCGTTCAAAGTAACACAAAGAAAGAGCGTCTACAACAAGCTTTGTAAATTTTAACAAAAATAATTTATTTCCCTAGAAAACACAGAGAAAAGGTAAATATGTGTAACAAGACTTACGATTTACGAAGAAGATTCCAAAAATTTGTTCTAAAGTTGTGAAAACACATAAGTCCTGTGAATAAACAGTTCTAATTTGATATAGTCTGAATCTCAGTTCCGTTCCAAGATGGCGGATGATGACGTCAGACGAAGGCTAACACAAAATGTCCAGAATTTTCACTGTGAATCACAATTTGTATTGTTCTGCTCCAATTTAGAAATAATTTCAACAAATGTCTTTGTCCAAAGCCAGTAGGGTTGTTCTCCAGGGAAAATAATTATTTAGAAAGTAGATGAAATACAGCTACCACCACTAACAACACACATGTTGTTCCTCGTACGAATGCACAACTCTTTCCAGCAAAGGAATACCTTTTCCTTAAGGTATTAGAAACTCTACAAGATGTTATGATGTGACTCTCAGCTATGACTGACTACGACTATGACTGAACTTTCTTACAGATAACTAAGCATATAAAAGAAACTAATACGTCGTTTCATGTGCACACGCACGAAGCACACGTGTGATTTCGCAACCCATCTGGACATTACGAAAGCCTGAACAAGTATCAGCCAATCATTTACATAGCTACTGCTGAATGTTTACTTGCGACGAATTTACTATCATACAAAGCTCGTGCTTACATGAGTCACATTTACGTTTTAAATAAATACGATGTTTCTAACAAACTATTAGACCCATGCAAACATAATCATCATAATAATAAAAACAAGATTTAATGATGTAAAAATAAAATAAAAATGAAACTAAGAATTAGAAGAATTTAAATTTTAACACATGTAATTGAACTACAGGGTCGTAACACTTTCCCCCATAAAGAAAAAAGAAAGATTTATGTAATAAAGCTTTCTTTTTTACCAGATGCAAATTATATACGAGGTAAAAAAAAAACCATTTACATAAGAAGAACTCTTATGAATCTACACAAAGGTGTATATGAAAATGGCATTTCTATACACGGGAAAGTGCGTCTGCAATTATATTATCTTTTCCTTTAATGTGCCTGATGTCAAGATTGTACTCTTGCAAAAATAAACTCCTCTCAATAGTCTTTGATTTTTATTTTTCATTCTGCTGATGAAAGTAAGGGGGTTGTGATCACTAAAGACAACAACCGGAGAAGGAACTGAACTGATAAACTTCAAGATGCTGTAATGCTAGCATTAAAGCCAAGCATTCCTTCTCGATTGTTGAGTAGTTTCTTTGGTGTTTATTTAATTTCTTATAGAAATAACACACTGGGTGTTCAACACCATTTTTGTCATCTTGAAGCAAAACTGCTCCAACCCCAACATCACTTGTATCCACAGATAGTTTGAACGGTTGACTGAAATCTGGAGCTGTTAACACTGGTGCACTTTCAAGTATGGCCTTTAATCTATCGAAAGCCTCTTGACATTTTTCAGTCCAAAGAAACTTGTTTTTCTTTCTCAACAAGCTTGTCAGAGGTTCACCAAAATCAGAAAAATTAGAACAAAATTTGCGATAGTACCCGGCCATACCCAAAAATCGCATCAGCTGTTTTTTACTGACAGGCACAGGAAATTCAGAAATAGCCTTGACCTTAGCATCTATGGGTTTAATTTGACCATGTCCCACAATATGTCCTAGAAAAGTAACACACGCACGGCAGAACTCACTTTTAGATTAATTAATAGTCAAATTTGCATCCGTGAGTCTGTCGAAGAACTTCCGAATCGTGGCTAGATGTTCTTTCCAGGTGTTGTTGTAGATGATGACATCATCAATATAGGCATCACAATTGTCTAGACCAGAAGTAATCATATTCATAAGGCGTTGAAAAGTACTTGGAGAACCCTTCATCCCAAATGGCATTACTTTATACTGGTAGAGTCCATCTGGAGTCACAAATGCCGAAATTTCTTTTGTTCTTTCCGTTAGTGGAATTTGCCAAAAACCCTTCAGAAGGTCGAATTTAGTGACGTATTTGGCATTTCCAATTTTGTCGATACAATCGTCGATTCTTGGCAATGGAAATGAGTCTGTTTTTGTCACACTGTTCACCTTCCTATAATCCGTACACATTCAGAAAGTTTTGTCCGGTTTCGGAACAAGAATGCACGGTGAACTCCAAGCACTCTTACTGGGCTCTATAAAATCATTTTCCAGTAAATACAGAATCTCTTTTTTCATGTACTCCTGTTTAAAAGGATTCATCCTGTATGGGTGTTGTTTCATGGGTTTTGAATCAACTATTTCAACGTCGTGAAAAATTTTGTTTGTCCTTGTAGGTATGTCTGGAAACAAGTGGTCATATTCAGACAATAATTGTTTAAGTTCACTTTTTTCTTGAGTTTGTAAATTCTTTTTCTCTTTCTCTTTCCTGTCTTTCTTTTTCCTTTTCTTCAAATTGTAATTTCATTTGTTCATTCTGATTCTGAAGCTCGAGCTTCCTTAGCTCTATTTCCATTTTTTTTTATTTTTAGTTCTATTTTCTTACTATCAGAGTCTGTCATGGACTTACTGACAGATGCCAAAACACTTTGGTCAAAAACATTCTGTCCTACCAAATAATGAATTAAAATTTTTTTGATTTCTTGCTTTGTCAAGGAAGCTTTTGCTTCAGAAAGATTGTACTTTCTGGCAAGTTCAAGCAACTCATCCTTCTTCAGACTATCCAACTGTTCTTGAGTTGGGTTAGAAAGAAAATTCTCCACTTTTGACATTCTTAAAGAAAGCCTGTTGTTTTCACTAAGATTTCAAATAAAATGGGATTTGAACTAGGGGAATTTAACTTTCAATTTTTTAGCCAATTTCATAAATCAGCCAATTTCATAGATCCATCCCGGACGAGCCCCCAATTTCTTTATGTTACGTATCGGCTCGTTCAAAGTAACACAAAGAAAGAGCGACTACAACAAGCTTTGTAAATTTTAACAAAAATAATTTATTTCCCTAGAAAACACAGAGAAAAGGTAAATATGTGTAACAAGACTTACGATTTACGAAGAAGATTCCAAAAATTTGTTCTAAAGTTGTGAAAACACATAAGTCCTGTGAATAAACAGTTCTAATTTGATATAGTCTGAATCTCAGTTCCGTTCCAAGATGGCGGATGATGCCGTCAGACGAAGGCTAACACAAAATGTCCAGAATTTTCACTGTGAATCACAATTTGTATTGTTCTGCTCCAGTTTAGAAATAATTTCAACAAATGTCTTTGTCCAAAGCCAGTAGTGTTGTTCTCCAGGGAAAAGAATTATTTAGAAAGTAGATGAAATACAGCTACCACCATTAACAACACACATGTTGTTCCTCGTACGAATGCACAACTCTTTCCAGCACAGGAATACCTTTTCCTTAAGGTATTAGTAACTCAACAAGATCTTATGATGTGACTCTCAACTATGACTGACTACGACTATGACTATCACTATGACTGAACTTTCTTACCGATAACTAAGCATATAAAAGAAACTAATACGTCGTTTCATGTACACACGCACGAAGCACACGTGTGATTTCGCAATCCATCTGGACATTACGAAAGCCTGAACAAGTATCAGCCAATCATTTACATAGCTACTGCTGAATGTTTACTTGCGACGAATTTACTATCATACAAAGCTCGTGCTTACATGAGTCACATTTACGTTTTAAATAAATACGATGTTTCTAACAAACTATTAGACCCATGCAAACATAATCATCATAATAATAAAAACAAGATTTAATGATGTAAAAATAAAATAAAAATGAAACTAAGAATTAGAAGAATTTAAATTTTAAAACATGTAATTGAACTACAGGGTCGTAACACTTTCCCCCATAAAGAAAAAAGAAAGATTTATGTAATAAAGCATTCGTTTTTACCAGATGTAAATTATACACGAGGTAAAAAAAAACATTTACATAAGAAGAACTCTTATGAATCTACACAAAGGTGTATATGAAAATGACATTTCTATACACGGGAAAGTGCGTCTGCAATTATATTATCTTTTCCTTTAATGTGCCTGATGTCAAGATTGTACTCTTGCAAAAATAAACTCCATCTCAACAGTCTTTGATTTTTATTTTTCATTCTGCTGATGAAAATAAGGGGGTTGTGATCACTAAACACAACAACCGGAGAAGGAGCTGAACTGATATAAACTTCAAAATGCTGTAATGCTAGCATTAAAGCCAAGCATTCCTTCTCGATTGTTGAGTAGTTTCTTTGGTGTTTATTTAATTTCTTAGAGAAATAACACACTGGGTGTTCAACACCATTTTTGTCATCTTGAAGCAAAACTGCTCCAACCCCAACATCACTTGCATCCACAGATAGTTTGAACGGTTGACTGAAATCTGGAGCTGTTAACACTAGTGCACTTTCAAGTATGGCCTTTAATCTATCGAAAGCCTCTTGACATTTTTCAGTCCAAAGAAACTTGTTTTTCTTTCTCAACAAGCTTGTCAGAGGTTCACCAATATCAGAAAAATTAGAACAAAATTTGCGATAGTACCCGGCCATACCCAAAAATCGCATCAGCTGTTTTTTACTGACAGGCACAGGAAATTCAGAAATAGCCTTGACCTTAGCATCTATGGGTTTAATTTGACCATGTCCCACAATATGTCCTAGAAAAGTAACACACGCACGGCAGAACTCACTTTTAGATAAATTAATAGTCAAATTTGCATCCGTGAGTCTGTCGAAGAACTTCCGAATCGTGGCTAGATGTTCTTTCCAGGTGTTGTTGTAGATGATGACATCATCAATATAGGCATCACAATTGTCTAGACCAGAAGTAATCATATTCATAAGGCGTTGAAAAGTACTTGGAGAACCCTTCATCCCAAATGGCATTACAATATACTGTAGAGTCCATCTGGAGTCACAAATGCCGGAATTTCTTTTGCTCTTTCCATTAGTGGAATTTGCCAAAAACCCTTCAGAAGGTCGAATTTAGTGACGTATTTGGCATTTCCAATTTTGTCGATACAATCGTCGATTCTTGGCAATGGAATGAGTCTGTTTTTGTCACACTGTTCACCTTCCTATAATCCGTACACATTCGGAAAGTTTTATCCGGTTTCGGAACAAGAATGCACGGTGAACTCCAATCACTCTTACTGGGCTCTATAAAATCATTTTCCAGTAAATACTTAATCTCATTTTTTTAATGTATTCCTGTTTAAAAGGATTCATCCTGTATGGGTGTTGTTTCATGGGTTTTGAATCAACTATTTCAACGTCGTGAAAAATTTTGTTTGTCCTTGTAGGTATGTCTGGAAACAAGTGGTCATATTCAGACAATAATTGTTTAAGTTCACTTTTTTCTTGATTTTGTAAATGAGAAAGTTTCTGGTCTAGATTTTCCATAA
>JAECUM010016733.1:0-23574 GCA_016617855.1 Megalonaias nervosa
TTTTTCCAGAAGAATGAACTTTTGACCCTCTTCCGGGAATCTGTTTTGCATCTTAATTAGTCGTATAACTGATGTTTTGATAAAGGTTTTGTCAGTTGGGCTTAAAACAACTGACACGTTAAGTTGTATTATGTTGTGACCAGTTTGGGTTAAATTTTATTGTCTTCAAATTATTGAATTCAAGTGATTTTTTTCCCAGGAAATACAAAAGTGCTTTGACAATATTCTTGGATAAAGACATTTATTGGAATTTACACTGAATTCAAAACTGGAATAATATTTTCTGTGATTCAACAGGAGACTGTTTAATCATCTGCACTTCGTAGGATATTACAGACGTCATCGCCTTCAATTTCGGATTTCATCGGGAATAGAACTCAGTTTTCATTCAGAACTTTATATTATTAGGACTTCTCTTTTTTAATTCTTGGATTACTTTTAGATTTAAATCCCAAGGCCGTACGTTCTTTTTTTAATTTTCACTTTGTTTTCTAGGGAATTAAATTATTTCTTAAATTTTCAAAGCTTGTTGTCGTCGCTCTTTTCTGTTACTTATTTTAAAAGCATAGACTCGTAATACTGCGGTTACTGTATAAAGAGCGCGTTATAAAATCCAAGCGTTCTTTAAGTATGTTCTGACTAATATCAAGATCGGCTTGGATAAAGTATGCGGGTGTAATTTTCTCTCATATCATATCCTACAAAGTTGAGGCAGTTTCATCGTTTTTAAGACGGTCGCGAAGTAATGAAAGATTACCGAAGGGCAGAGACCACAAATCGCTCGACGTATTTGCTAGTTTTTTTTTTTGTTTTTTTTTTTGTCTTGTTTTGTTTATGCCTCGCTTTAGGTTTTATTTTAGCCGTTGATTAGAGAAGGAAGGTAGAATCCAGTCAATGTGAACATATACAAATGCATGGAGACAATGGACAAAGGTTTAGAAAGGACCGATTCCTTTGTCCAAGATAAAAAAAAAAATAAAAAAAACAGCAATGAGGACAACGTCTTCACGTTCTTCAAGAATTGGTGTCAAAGAAAATGCTAATCAGCCAAAAGATAAAAGTGATCGTTAAACAACGAGGATTTCTTACCTTGTTGAGAGGACTGTTATTAAAAGTCTCCTCCACATTGTTAGGATGTATGTTTTACCTATTTTAGAAGGATTGATTATCCGAAGATAAAAAGGACAGACCTTTCTTGAGGTACATCCGACTCGTACCCTTGCATCTTATGGAAGCATGAATGGTGGATCGAACTTCAGTATTTTAATGAACAAACGATAACTCACATACCTGCTAATTCTAATTCCACTGAGATGTCACATTTATAACATGAGTTATAATCACTGATGGATTTTAACAAATAGAAACCTCACAATGATATTGATAATAATAGCAATTGTTTCACCAAAACCCTTAGACAGACAGCTAAGCCTACTCTGAGAGATTTCAAAACAAGCATGAATAAGGGAGAAAAACAACCGTGTTACAAATCTCCAACAGCCCCTTTCTCCCTCGGCGTGGCACCTTTGTGACACCTTTGCCAACTCATAGACGAGAGGGCTTGAAAGTTTGGGTCAGAAAGAAGATATCTACAACATCTTCAGCAAAAGAAAATAGAAGGAAGGGGAGACAGAAATCGACGAAAAAGAAAACAGTCACAAAAGAAACGCTGACTCATTGAAAACGTCCTTACCTACTCCTACTGCCAGTAGGACACGTCAGATATCATAATTCAAATTATTACACAAACGTAAAAGGAGTATCGAAGTGAATAGAAAGTGACATTTTGAGCAGCTTTCCAACAATGGTAATAGTGGATTTCACAAACGTATCCGTTGTTAAGATGTAAGGCAAGAATAATCGACGCACACTTTACTAAAACTATGCAGCAAAATTTTCAAAACACTTAAAATAATGTAGCAGGAATCGATTACCAAAATGTATTGATTGATTACTGTACACCTTCTCGCCTTCCCAAATGGGACTTTTCTGATGGCAAAACGCTGTCCATAACCTTTTCTACCAATTTGTTTGTTATTCTAGGTGGAAACAGTTCTGGCTCCTACAAAATACATCAGTGACAACAACGACAACGGATTCTACAAGTATTTTGGATATGCAATCGAACTGAAAGAAAGACTGAGTTTGATGTTTGTGCACTCTGATGTCGTCGAGCTCAACGTGGTGGGAAACAAGGCCATTCCGCTGGTGAGAATCATTCCTTTCAAAGTTTATTCTGCCATATCTACTTATGATGAAGGATAAAATACGTATCACGTTCAAGGAGAATCTGTAAATCCTCATTTTCTTATTGTCCCTAAGTCGATTTTGACAGTGTAAACATTGGTAACAATGGCGATGTTGAACAATATATTCTCTTACGGTAAAGCAACCGTGAAACTACATTTTCGAAAATGATTCTAGGCTGACTGGTAACAAATGTATAATACGTACAAAGGAATAGGGCGACAAAGAGAACGTTTTCAGGAGATACATGTCTCGTACTGTAGCATACATCTTAAAGGCCATGGTCACTCGAGGATTGCTTGTTTTAAAACATTCGGCTTTGACGCAAGGCGAAGAGTTTCTTCAAAATGTGTTAATTGACCAATAAACTCCCAAACAAGCCTTAACGAAATTACGCAAATTATGCTGGTTCAGACACGAAAAGAACTATTAGGTGGCCGAGACAGACCTATGAGTTCACTTCACACTCATAGCGAAGGGATTTACTACACCATAATAGGAACAAGGCGGAAGGTGAAGTTGAAACCTCTTCAGACACAACCAGAAAAAGAATAAAAAAAGTAGGAACACTCAAATATTGGGAAATGTTTGATTGCTAACTAAAACTGATGCACCAATGATTCACGTTAGAATTCCATCTGTTGCCATGCCACCGACCTTGATGACGATGCAATAATCCCAGTAGGATGCAGAATCATTCATACCATGTCGTCTTTGTCCACCTCAGCTTTTATCGGGTTTGAAATCAAAGGAGAAACCGATGATCTAAATAACAGTTACTTGTACGAGAAAGGATGAATTCTCAAAATATACAACACTAATCCAGGCAGTCATATCAGAGTTACTCCAGGTAACAATGTCATCAATGTGTTTATGAGCGAAGTAGATTTTTATTTGAATAACAAACGAAGCAACATGAGCATTGACACGTAGTAGTCTTATGAAGTGTACCTGAAAAATCTCTTAACGTAAGGAAAATAGCCCAAGAATACACATTACGATGCAACAGTGCTGTGGAAACGTAGCACACTGGATGGCTTCTACCGGAGAAAAAGTTGACAGAAATAAAAATCCTCACAATGTTGATTGAACGAGCGCCAAAATAAAATCAAACACGGACGTAGTTTAGAAACGACGGCCCGTTTACACTTGGACATGTGGTTGCAAAACTAATACTTACGTAATGGTGTTGGACGTCTGAGACTTAATTGAAGTAGTGCCGTTTTCCTCTAGACTGCCAAGATTAACAAGTACAAAACGAGCATTGATGAGGCCAGCCTCTACGACGAATGGAAGGCTTACCTAAAGTAGCAAACGACATCAGCTAAAATATGAGAAGAAAAACAGCCAGGAATCTTCTACGATGAATGGAAATCAGCACCTTCACCACTGCCTCTGGACTCCGATCTAAGATCGAAAGTCAAGCTTTCCATAGTTAAATGCGTCGAAGTTTCTTTATTGGCATAATCGATAACGCTGCCTTCAACAGTACTATTGATCAAAATCCTTTCCAATTCCAAGACTTTAACGTGTCCAAGATAGAAGTCAGCCTGGACGGACAGATGTTTTGTACCAGACAATTTAATCTAATTTCCCCTAGAAAAAAGTACTTGCTATCTTTCTTGACTGTTTGAAATCACATGACATTTAGGAGCTGAAAGTAAGTATGACATTTCTTAAGCCGATTATGATGCAGGTTATGCTTTACAGGGATTTGATTTTACTCGATGAACATTTCCTCCCGATAAAATCAGGTTAACTCGGTGCTGAACTTCAGTGTGTATTGCTCTTGAGAGCACAGTGACCATCATCTTGCATGTAAAATTTGACCATACTTTGGAAATCAACAAGTAATAGTAGACTATTAAAACCTGAAGCACGAAGCTATGGATGTAGGACAGGATGATCTTTTATGTCAGAAAGGCATTCACAGACACTAATTGGAGAAGCAGAAAATACAGGCATGCTGTCACGATAACAAGAAGGTAACAACGTTTAGTCTACTGATCGTTTCACCACGTGCCTGGAAGAATTATCCTGTTGGCCAGAAAACATCGTAATGGCTGTCAAATTGATCATCCTAGTCAAGTACCAAATATGAGGAATGTTTAATGAAGATGATTGGAAGAGCACCCTCCGGACCACAGCTTGAACACAGCTTCTTGGAATCCAGCGGTGCATTCTAAAGATGAACCACAACAGTGCAGACGTTTATCACCAGGAATCCATTGAGTAACCATTTACATTCCCAAAGACCACACTGTATAATATTTTGATATATACGGATTACCTCCTCACCTCATCTATACGACGATATCATATGAGAAGAAATACTGCATGTATTCAATTCCAAACTGTCAGATTGCAAGGATCCGATTCAGAAGAGAACTTCTGTTTTAGTTCATGTATTTAAATATAACGACTCATCGTATTTTGGGACTTCAGGTTTGGACTTTGTTATATGCCCACATATATTCTGGCTTGTACTATCATACGAATTAATAAGCGCTATGATATCTAATTCCTCGCCATTCTTCGAGCCGTAGTACCTTGAGACACATTATTGCTCTTGCAAAAACTAAGGCAGTTGTTCATCTACATTCTTCCGAGTCAAATATTAGATTTCACTGGAAGATTGCTAGGACATCTATCACATAATTTGCATTAGGAGTTAATGCTCTGAAAAATTATATGTTGTATGCTTTGTACTTTCCTAGATACAGCATGATGGCGAGGACGTGTACCCATATCCCCAGAAAAACTTTGAACATTCATGCCACTAACTGGTATATAGGAAAACATCAATATTACGAAAGTTTAAAAGATGTTATAATAAAATGTTTCAGTGCACAATCATTCTCGCTTCAGTAGTATTTAAAAGGAATCAACTGTACAGGACATACTCGCTATAAAGATATTTCTTGTTTTGATATCAGGATGTATTCAATCGGTTTTCGTTACTTTGTCTTTCTGTCTTAAAACTAGTGTTGCCGTATTTGAATCAGTTGGTATATGCTTTAGTTCTCCTAGTTTTACGACCAACAGTATTGTCACGACATTCTGATTACAAATCTACCATTGTGTAGCATTTGAATGTAAATGTGTTATGCGTCTCGTTTCTGTGAACTACATTACCCATGAAATATGTTTAAGTTGTCAGGCGCTTGCTCAATAGTTACTTATACTCATTTGGTTGAGCAACCAACTATTGTATGAGAAAAGTGCAGACGGCAGGAACTCACTTTTCACATGGTTTCCTCAATGTAGGGGTGTATTTGTTTTCCTGTATAGTTACACAGCGTATATGTATTTTTTTGGGGGGGGGGGGGGAATTATCATCTTCAAGATATCGGGATTCGGGCTGTAGAGCTATATAGTTATTGAAGACGTTCATCTGTTCTTTCGTATTTGATAGAATAGTTTGGTACACTTAAAATGTTTTGGACTTTATCCTGTCTGGTTAGGCAATCTCACATTTCACAGTGCTATCAGATTTATTATATCCTATTTCATTTTACATCAGTGTGTTGAACTCAAATTACAATATGGCTCGAATTATGTACGTTGTATATAGTGAACTATGCAAAGCTTTTTAACTTTTTACAATCCCGTGAGATTATTCTTTCTGTAGATAAATTCATTCTTGAACTTCATGTAGTTCAGTGTCGTCATTGTTTATGGAGTACAGTTTTAACGTCTTATCTTGTTTATACATGCATAACATGTATGGTAGTGGCCGTACTAAAATAGTCTGGAATTTATGGCTCATTGATTAAACTGTTCAGCTGTAAATTATTAGCTGACATTGGTAATATTTGTGGAACCATGGGTGTTAGCTTGGCTCAGCGTCTGAAGGGCCAGGGGGTCCTATCTGCGTAAGAATCGTTCCTGGTCGGTCCTTCGACAGACAGGATAGGAGTGTAATATATAGATTTGTTCCATCTGCACGCGCTATTGAAGTGAAACATTCCATGTCCACACGCTGTTATAGTGAAATAAGGCAGCTTCATATCCGTTTGAGGACAATGTATCGTCATAATGTTATGCCCGTTATATGAATTACATAGTGTTTAAACTTCACATTCTTTGTTAAACTGTATATTTTCATATTTCACATTTTCATATGTTTTGTGGTTATTATCATTTCAGAGATTCCCGTGTCGTATGGCAATATCATAGTTATTATTTCACCACGTCCACATGGATTCCCACGGCTTTATTGAATGAGCAGAATAGTTGCATATTTTGTCAAAGTTGACATAATAATTTTATATCTTTTACGTTAAGGAATAATATAATACACATTTGTATTTTGTGCATGTGTAGCCTAATCATAGTGACTATTTGTTGGATCTATGCTTGGTACTAGATTGATGTATGGTTGTAGCCTAATCATAGTGACTATTTGTCGGATCTATGTTTGGTACTAGATTGATGTATGGTTGTAGCCTAATCATAGTGACTATTTGTCTGATCTATGTTTGGTACTAGATTGATGTATGGTTGTAGCCTAATCATAGTGACTATTTGTCGGATCTATGTTTGGTACTAGATTGATGTATGGTTGTAGCCTAATCGTAGTGACTATTTGTTGGATCTATGTTTGGTACTAGATTGATGTATGGTTGTAGACTAATCATAGTGACTATTTGTTGGATCTATGTTTGGTACTAGATTGATGTATGGTTGTAGACTAATCATAGTGACTATTTGTTGGATCTACGTTTGGTACTAGATTGATGTATGGTTGTAGACTAATCGTAGTGACTCTGTTTCATCAAACTTTGATACTAGCTCGACACATCTATCCAACCCATATATATATATATATATATATATATATATATATATATATATATATATATATATATATATGGTATATATATATATATAGTAGTTAGTATATATATATATATATATATATATATATATATATATTGTTACGAGTATATGGTCTTAATATAATTAACAGAAAAAAGTGAAAGACAACAAGCTTTGTAATATTTAATAAATAATATTTATTTCCCTAGAATACAGAGTGAAAATGAAAAAGAAATAACTTATGGTATTGTGAATTAAATCCCAAAAAAACCTAAGAATTACTGACACAAGTCCTAATAATTTAAAGTCCTGACTACAACTCAGTACAAGTAACGAAAAAATCCAAAAATTGAAAGTGATGACGTGTCTGTTATAGCTTATAGCATGTTGATGTGTCAACAACCTTTTGTTGAATCACAGTAATATAATTCCAGTTTGAATTCAGTATAAGTTCCAGTGAATGTCTTTATCCAAGAATTTTATCAGAGCACGCTTTTATTTGCAGAGGAAATAATCACTTAAATTCAATAATTTAAAGACACGATTTCCGCCACAAAAAAAGAAGAAATTACTGGACTCAACATAATACAACTTGAAAGTGCTAGATGTTAAAGCACGAATGACAAAGTCCACACAATTACAAGATTATATAGTTCTCTACTTGATCTCAGCTCACAATTAGCATTTTCTGAAGAAAAAAAATTGCCTAAAGGAACATAACCTTCTAGAACGATCCTGATGTTTACAATATCAACGACCGTTCCGGTAGCTTAGTGGTTACAACGTCTGCCTCGGATACGGGAGGTCGCGGTTCGAACCCCGGCCGAGACATACCAAAGACTTTTAAAAATGGTACTAACAGCTGCCTCGCTTGACGCTCGGCATTAAGAGGTTAGTGTTAGCACTGGTCGGCCTGGTGTCAGGATAATGTGACTGGGTGGGACATCATGCTGCATGTCTGCGGCATCATGTCCCAGTGCTAGAAATCACTATAAACTGTCACACTGCAAACATCGTAGCGATATGACTGAAAAATTGTTAAAGCTACGTTAAAAATCTAAATCACACACACACACACACACACACACACACACACACACACACACACACACACACACACACACACACACACACACACACACACACACACACACACACACACACACACACACACACACAATATCAAAACCATAACCTGGATTACACTCAGGAAATTCCAAAACTTAGACCCAAATAAACATATTTGCTTCTTTTATTAATAATGATACTGATATTAAGCCCATAAGAAGTGAATGGGGCCACTTTAGCGTCAACGGAAAATACATTACAAGACACCCACCCACCCACCCTGGCCAAAAGACAGCGTCAAAAGAAAGTTGGGTTTTGTATAGGGACAATAGGAATGGAACAGATAGGGTGACGGCATGGTACTGGTAACAATGTTGTATGTGGCTGACCTTAATACGCGCGGCTACCTAGGAAGAGACAAATACAATAGAGACATAGACATAGAAACATGGTTAGAGACATAAACATATACAACACAACCATCGATTCATGAACATCAATCTATCATACCTAAAATATACAATTGACTAAAAACAATTTTAGGCAAGAGAGAAGAGATATCTTTTAGAGATATGTGAGTGACCCTGAACAGGGACTTTGGTTTAGTTTTTTTGTCTGGTAATGTCTTGTTTTCCTCCACCAACTTCTTATTTTCTCTCCTACACTCTTCTTTCCTTTTCATTCAATTCCCCCTTTTCTCCTTCTCCTTCTCTTCCTCTTCTTTTTTCCTCTTTTCATTTTCTTCTTCCTTTTGTATCTTTTCATTCTATTCCCTCATCCTTATTCTATCCTCTTCATCCTCCTTTTCCTCCTTTTCTTCTTTTATCATTTCCCTCATCATTTCCTTTAACTTTCTCAAATTGTTGATCTCCATTTTCACTCTATGAGGATTGTAATAATAATCATCATCCACTTTCACCAGCATCTCGTCTATCATGTTTAAGTTGTCAAGAATGTCTTGCAACTTCTTCGTCTTCTCCAAACAGTTGCTTGTCGCCATGGCTGACTATTCAGTGTTGAATTGCGCGAATGACGAACGCTATGCTTTTATATACTTCAAGCACGGACGTGAAGGAAAACATCCCTTACAATAACTTCACATATTATATATTATTCACACAGAGGGGGAGAGAAGAAAAAACACCATATTTACTATCCAAAGCCCCACTATCTACTATCCACACAGACGGGAAGAGAAGAAAAACACACCTATATTTACTATCTTAAACTCCAATATTTACTATCCACACAGAAGGGAAGAGAAGAAACACACGACCCATATTTACTATTCAAAACCCCAATATCTACTATCCACACAGATGGGAAGAGAAGAAACAAAAAACACCTATATTTACTATCCAAAACGACAATATCTACTATCCACAATGACGGGAAGAGAAGAAAAACACACCTATATTTGCTGTCTAAAACCCCAATATCTACTATCCACACAGAAGCGAAGAGAAGAAACACACGACCCATATTTACTATTCAATAACCCAATATCTACTATCCACACAGAAGGGAAGAGAAGAAACAAAAAACACCATATTTACTATCCAAAACCCCAATATCTACTATCCACAGAGACGGGAAGAGAAGAAAAACACACCCATATTTACTATCTAAAACCACAATAACTACTATCCACACAGAAAGGAAGAGAAGAAAAACACGACCCATATTTACTATTCAATAACCCAATATCTACTATCCACACAGAAGGGAAGAGAAGAAACAAAAAATACCCATATTTACTATCCAAAACCCCAATATCTACTATCCACACAAACGTACGCGAACGCATAAATCACACCTTATATTCTATCCACACAGAAGGGAAGAGAAGACAAAACAACCACACCATATCTATCAAAAACCCCTATATCTGCTGTCCACACAGACGGGAAGAGAAGAAAAACACCATATTTACTTTCTAAAACCACAATATCTACTATCCACACAAACGTACGTGAACGCATAAAAGACACACTGCAATCCACGCAAGCGTACGCGAACGCATTCAAACACACACTTACACACACGCACACCAATGAACGTAGGCGTGCGCATAAAAACACACAAATATACACACAAACAAACGTACGAGCACTCATACAAACACACAAATACACACACACCAACGAACGTAGGCGTACGCATAAAAACACAAATATACACACCAACAATGGTACGAGCTCGCATAAAATCACACAGATACACACACACACACACACACACACACACACACACACACCAATGGGCGTAGGCGCACGCATAAAAGCACACAAATATACACACCAACAAAAGTACGAGTTCTCATAAAAACACAAATACACACACAATAATATTTTTTGACTGACTCTAAATCATCGCACCGGTCGAGTGGTGAACTTCGGCGTATTGAAAGAAGCCTTACAGTCTGGACAGGATGGAAACTTTAAAGTGACCACCTAACCTCACAAGATTGTACGTTTACCCACACACCAAATCGTCAGCAGGCCCTTGGAAAAAGTCTATCACATCGTGTACCAGAAGCGAGTACGACTTCCCAATCACTTAACTTTACCGTACGGACACGTCGATATTGGCCAGCATATAAAGGGGACAACGTCCAAGACCGATAGTTCATTTGTAGCTACCAACACCAAGCGAGAAAGATGAATGCTAACAAACAGGCCATACCATTCAAGTTCGGTGATTCTCAAGTGGAGTGCGATGCTGTTCCTTACCATGGCAGGGATGTCGTACGCTGTGACCTCAGTGATTCAGTATCACATCATGTGAATTTTGCTATCACTACTACTACCATACCTACCATGGAGAATGATGCTGTGCGTGTCAAACCTGACGGATACGAAAGCGATGCCACTCGTTATCGTGGACACTTTACTGGTTTTATTGGTGGATGTCATCATGAAACCATGCGGCTACCACCCTACGAATGTCATCCAACCCTGAGCAAGCTCCTGCGGATTTCACCGTGCTCTCATCAAAATGAACTTGTGAAAGGCGAATATTCGTTCCCTGTGCGTTTGCCTGAAAACTGCCACTTTGAAAGTCGATTTCAAACCCTCCGAGGAAAATGGCCAAAATATCTGGGAGGACCTACCTCCGAAGAATTAGCCAGAGCCGGATTTATCTACTTGGGCGAAGGGATAAAGTCAGGTGCTTCAGTTGCGGTGTGTCACTTTACGAGTGGGAGCAGAAAGATTCCGCTGACCTGGAACATGATCAATGGTCTCCGGATTGTCACTACCTACCTTTAGTGGGACCTCGTCATTGAAGTGGCATACCATGTCGTTTAAGAAACCAGCTTGGCTAGGAGTCAAACGTTGGACAACACCTAGACAAGTATTTAAACCCCATTTAAAAAATAATATTCAAAGATTACCAAACGAATTGCAAGAGAAGATCTACGAGGAAATTTGGCAGGAACTTGCTAGAGCAAAATCTCAATTGGTGACTGAGGAACTTTTGTGTCGACAAATTCACAAGATAAAGGTGACAAAAGTCAACAAATTTGTCAGATTTCTCTGGATCAAGTGTGCGTTCTTCCGAATATTCCGCTTTAGACCATTTACATCAGAAGACTTTATTACCATTCATGACCGTTTCCCTGAATGGTTGTGGTCAGAAATTATTCACTACGTCCGTCACTTTCGCTCTAGGAGAAGTTTTTGACTGACATGGTCATGCATACTTTACAAGAGAATATTCGTGACTTGCCTGTGAAGTTGAGAGAACGCATTTTCTGAGAGTTGGTCAAAATACAAATGAAACGCAAAGAACAATTGCATCCGTCACGTCACCGATGTTTAAACCACTGGTACCTAAATGCTATAAGAGGATTGATTCTGATGAAAGTGTTCCAGTGGTGAGACATTGATCAACTACTCGTGGACGAGATGGATTGGTTTGTTACTGATTCTTTTTACTACAAGGTAGACTTACTGCAACGAATTCCAGAAGAAGAGTTAGAGGGTTACCAAACTCTTTTACACAATGTAAACTTAGTTGAAGGGGAAACTTCTGAACGGTGTGTGATGTGCAAGTTAGTGACTAAACAATTTAGATTCACTGCTGGAGTATGATTTGTTCTGTGCAGAAAGTACACTTATTGCCTCCGATAAAAAGAGGTATAAAAACGGACTACCATGCCACGGTCTTTATCATTCGTGATACAACAGATTCTATGGAAGGAAATCAATGACAATATTCAAACAGTGGAGGGTTACCATTGCATTTTACGAGTGCTGTGTCCATTAAATTGGGTTCGACGTGTGGTGTGTATCTTAGTGTCTTGCTTTCTGGGATTTCGTTTACCAGCCGATTCCATGTGGACTCTTTACGAACAGTATATACCACTCACAAAAGCATGAAAGTGGTCCCTTTAAATAAACACGAAAGACTCATTCTGTTAAAAGCCTTGAGTTTTCATCTCGATACTTCTCGACCTCTACGGGAAAACAAGATTCGTAAACATTTAGGTACTGAAGATGTGAACGACAATGTGTGTGTAGCTTGTGACTTACACCCTCACTGGAAAGATGTACGTGACTGGAAAAGTTTGGGCTTTGAGGCTTGGACAAAAGAAGTGGCACACTATGCCCAAGATTTGTAATCCTAAATTAAAACGTTCAGTGAAAAAGTAACTTTTAAACCTGTGTTAGTGACAGTGCCAGAAGAAGAACCACTCCCTTCATGACAGGACAGGACCGTCACACCTTTGTCACCAAAAATGTTGTACAGAGACTTGTTTATATTTCACTATGATCATTTTGATGTGTCTTTCATTCATGTACTTAACCATTTGGCTTTTACGTATTTTTGTCCTTCGTGTTGTTCACTTTTAAAGATGGCAATGAACGTGTCCTGAAAAATGTATAAACACTCTTGTCTTGTCTGTCTTCTTGTCAAAAGTGACATTCCCTACACTACTATGGCTACCTCTACTGTCTCTGCTCCCTCGTACTCCACTTTCAAATTCATCGACGAAAACTTAGATCGTGTCAGTTGGGAGGCCTTGTATCTTCTCCATCCTTTTAACATGCTCATTGCCGGACCCAGCGGTTCAGGCAAAACCGAATTTGTCAAAAACGTTTGATCGAACGTAAACATCATCTGATCGATCGTCCCCCTCAACGCATCGTGTGGTGTTACAAAGAGTGGCAATCGGCGTACAGCCTTCTGCGATAAAGTCAAGGAGATTCCATCGTGTTTGTGGAAGGCATTCCTGCCGAAGACGACGGGATCGTGTCTGACCCCAGTCAAACACATCCGGCCATCTTCGATGACATGTTAGGAGAAGACGAAGAAGAAATTAAACTGTGGTTTACGCACAAAGGGCATCATCGTAATGCAAGTGTCATTTACATCACCCAAAAGATGTTTCAACAAAGTAAAGCCTATCGCACCATCAGTCTCAATGCTCCTTACGCGGTCTTGTTTAAAAGCCTTGGAGATAAATCGCAATTACAAGTGTTAACCAAACAGTTAGGAACGCCTTGGCTAACCCATGCGTACAACGATGCCACACGCCTATTTACTCGTGGATTTAAAACCCACCACTCCCGATTATTTGCGATTTCGTACCCATCTGTTTCACCACTGGTGCCAAGATGGAGGGCCTGTCGTGTACACATCCCCGTCGTCGACTTAAGAACAACAACAACCAAAAAAGTTTATAAAAACCTCGGTCACTTTGGGTCTGTCTCACGCTGTGTCAAGATGACGTCTGTTCAGTCTCATCTTCCGGTCAAATTGGTTCGTACCTTGTATGACATCCGTCGCGACAGAAATCCACAAATATGTGCTCGTGTGTTAGAAGCTAGTCTCAAAGAAGTCTTACGATGGTTTACGGTGACAGCACGTCAATTACTGCAAAGCATCATTCACATTCCACATCAAACCAAACGTTTTTTGAGAGAAACAAACTAGGTTTGAGCCAACTGGCCGATCCTTGCATCGACCCTCAAACCAAAAAGCAAATCATTTTGAAACCTGGAGGTAGCGATTCTCTAGGAGGTGTCATCATTCGTTCCCTCCTAAAATTAGATTATAACGCTCCCAAAGTTCTCCCCAAGAAAAAAGCCACTCCCCGACCCAAAGGTACCCAGAAAGAAAAGAAAAAGAGCAACGGTGTCAAGACCAGATCACGGCCTCAGAAAAAAGAAAAAGAAAAGCCGACAGAAAACAGCTTCTACCCACAAGAGAGGTACTGCTGCTAGGACACAAACTTACATTCGCAAACCACGACCTGCCGCATCGGTGACCGCATCTCCTGTACCCTCAGGTTCATCCACTTCTCCGTTGCTAGTGATGCCAGCCAAACCCAATTTGACATATGTTCTTCGTAATTTGATGAATAATTAGAATCCCACGTCTCCAAAAACTTCTCCTCCAGCGGTGACACCCTCATCCACTTTAGCGGCAGTAGCCGCTGCTTACAAAGTACCTGCCCCCAAAATCAAAGTTCAAGCGAGATCGGGCGTGTCACAGAGTTTGCTGGATTTCTCCAAGCAAGAACTGTCCAGATTTAGTCCGTTGCGTACTCCTCAACGTCGAGTGATGCCAGTCATCAAGTTGATACGACGTAAAGACCATCAGTGGCGACGCATTCCAGTATAAAAAAAGACCTCAGGCAAACGATGGAGATCAGATGTCCCCTCAAAAAAGTGCACACCGTTACCATCATCGTTCTTCTGTGCAAAAAGGAAAAGGACAAAGCCAAGCATCAAGGTCTCCCTCTGAAAAGACAATGTCGTCTAAAGAAAAGGAGAAACCAACAAAGGGGAGGAGTATTTCGCAGTTTCGGGGGAAAAGTCGTCACCTTTTTGACGAAGCGATAGTTCAAAAAAAGATTAAAGGGCGTGTGCCAAATCATTGACGTCGGTGTATTTTTGTGTGTGTGTGTCCCGGAGCAAACAAACAAAGATGTCACTCCCCAAAAGACATTCTTCTTCTACCCCCAAAGGAAAGAAAAGGAAATTACTACCTCCTCGTTTAGTCAAACAATGGGACGTGTTCTCCGTCCTCTCCAAAGCTTCTCCACCCATGCGAAAACAACTCATTCAAACCTCCTTCAAAGACGCCATCGATACCGTGTGCGAATGTTGTCTAAATGTCTTGAAAGGAACGATACCTTTGTCTAAACACCAGAAAGAATGCTTAGCCAAGCATCTACATGTTCTTCGTCAAATGGTTAAGAAGAAAACACCCAGCCGTCAAAAGAAAAAGATCTTGGTGCAACGCGGAGGATTTTTGCCCTTTTTGCCCATGTTGTTAGCACCCGTGCTGAAAGGAGTATTGGGAACAACGATTATGGGACTTATGTAGTGAGCTGCTTCACAAGTAATGGGTCCAAGACAAAAAGGTTCAAGAAGATAAAAGGAGGACTCTGGAGTCAAAAGATCTCAGACGAGACCATTGACATTCGATGGAAGGACGAACATTGCCTTAAGTATCTTACAAACGATGGATGGAATACCACCGTTTTCAAAATCAACGGACCCCGCATTTACCTCCCAATCCTCATTGATCGAGATGTCCCATTTACAACACGAATTGCAATCGTTGAAGGAACGCACCGATTTCTCAGAAACGTAAAAATCGCAAAGGTACGGTCAACAGGTGCAACAACTGCAAACTCTTTCACCAGATCGCTTTAGACGAAACAGCTCTACCAACTCTGAAAGATTCTAAGCCATTGATGAAAAGTCCATCGCCGCCACCACCACCACTACCCCCAGCGGTCAAGACAGACGCAGCCCCACGGATGCGTGAGGAAGAAGAGGCACGAGAAGTCTTTCAAACACCGTCAGCAGCAAAGTGTCCGTTTGCCTCAAGTGCAACACTGGTTACAGGAACAAGCCACGTACACCTTACACAAACCCATTCGACGATTATTTTCCAGAAGTCGCACCCGAGTGGAGGGCATCGATCATCAATCTCTAGCTGATTTAGCCGATGTCTCTTATTTGGCCACCTACAATCGTGGCTACAAATATTTGTTTGTGTCATAGACTTTTTTTCCAAATTTGCTTGGGTCGTGTCATTGACTTCCAAATCGAGCAGTGAGTTAGTGCGAGAAATCAAACTGGTGTTGAAACAAAGCGGTCGACAACCTATTCAATGGCAAACCGACAAAGGCACCGAATTTCTGAACCAAGCTTTCCAAAAAGAATTAAAAAAAACGTGACAATCATTTTTTCACCACCGAGAATCCAGAAACCAAAGCCAGCAACGTGGAACGTTTTCAACGTACCTTTAAAGAACGCATGTGGAAATATTTTACGCATCAACACACTCTCAATTACATCGACGTCTTCCCGCACCTAGTCCAAGCGTACAACCAATCTTACCATGGTAACATTGGACGTGACCCCCAAGAAGTGACTCCCGACAACGAAGTGACCGTCTTCGAACGCCTGTTTGGTACTTCCCTGACGGTGACTGTCTGCAAGAAAGGTGGAGTGTTGGCAGCAGGAGATTGGGTGCGCATTGGCAAAACCAAACGCACTATCGACAAAGGTTACTTATCAAACTGGACCACCGAATTGTTTCGTGTCAATGAACGAGTTCGTGGCTGTCATCCTCCCGTCTATAAATTGGAAGACATGAACGGGGAAGTGTTACAAGGAACGTTTTACTTACCCGAGTTACAACATGTGACCAAAATAGAAGACGAGGTGTATGAGATCGAAAGCATTCTTGATCGAAGAACACGGAAAGTGGAAAAACGACGTCTCAAAGAAGTCGAAGTACAATATAAAGGATATTCGCCGAGTTTTGACTCTTGGATCGACGCTTCGCAAATCATCGACTATTAAAAAAAGTGACCATCATGCCCTTCAACACAACCTCAACCGCTACCACTACATCAGTGACCCCTCCTTCCCCCAGTTCTTCTCTGCAAGATCTACAAAAGCAACCCTTGTGTGCGTGGTGTGGAGAATGTGTGCCTAAAATGCAAATCGTCTTTTTCTGCCAAATCTTTGTAGTGTATTGTGTCATCGGTGCTGCCATTGCCAATTTGAGTTTGCAACAAGGAGACAATCAATTGTGGACCATTTTACTGAGCAGTTATATGGTTACCTTCTCCCAAATCCGTCCCTAAATACTCTTCTAACGGGAACAACAACGGGAGCCTTGCGTCCAACGTCAGTCACCCAACCCACAGTCACCATTACCATCGCCACAATTCTCTTTTAGACACTCCTCTGACTTCCAGCGACCCCTCGGACAGTAGAACTCTGGAATTGTGAATAACCAATTTTTCTTAACGTTACCGAGTGACAGTTCCATGGAGGTTTTTTCCCAAAACACCTTGTGCTGTTTCAAAGCCAAATTACCTAAGGCCATCCAATTGGATCACGGAGACTATTGGGAAGTGGCTTTGGTGGAAATGATTCACCCGACACAAATCTTAAACATCACTGAAAATCAAACGAATTTTTGGGTCGAAATCCGGAATATACAAGTACAAGAACATCTGAATACCAATAATCCTAAAATTTGAAGAAAAAAAATAATCCCAACACAAGACAAATCTCCTCTAAGCATCTATGAGATGAAACCTCCTGCAGGCTATTATTTTAATAGTCAACATTTGATGGACACGATTGCCACTATGTTTGACGCTATTGATCTGATTTACGGATGCCAAAACGTTGTCCATCACTTTTAATCATGAATTGTTTGAGATATTGGGTGGAGAGCAGATCACGTTATCTGGTGGAAAAATTTCCTCTGACATCAGCATTTTTAGCAGCACCCGATTTTAAAGTTATTTCGTCTCCCGGTAGAATTGAACCAAGGACTGAATTTGATCTTTGTTCTTTGTGTACTCCGATGTGGTGGAGTACAACGTGGTGGGACACACCTCCGTACCGTTACTGCGTGTCATTCCTTTCAAAGTGGATTCTTCTGCCACGAACGCTAACAAGGAATGTGGAAGTACCTATCACGTTCACCGCGAATTTGTACATCCTCACTATTTGCCCGTCAGTAAGTCGTATTTAGACACTGTCAACATTATTATGAAAGGAGATCTGGGACAAAATATTGCATTACCCAAAGGGAGAGTCACGGTGAAAGTCCATTTTCCAAAACGATTGTCTAACGACTCGTAAGTCGTGTATTCAGTGTCCCGAGGAGTCGCTCGACAGCAAGGACATGGTTTAGGAGATATGCTAAAATCGGCCTTTCGTTCGGTGGCTCCCGTTTTGAAACCGATGGTGACACGGGGATTGCACGCCTTGTAAGATGCCGCTTTGACGCAAGGCAAAGAATTTCTCCAAAATGTCATCATTGACAAACAAAAGCCCAAAGAAGCTTTCTTGAGAGCAGGCAAAAATGTCCTGCTTCAAACGGGTAAAGACATTTTGGGTCAGTGAGAAACTCCTATAAATGCCGCGGACCCGGGCCGAGTCAATCATTCCTGCTTTCCTAGAGCCACGGCAAGGACAAGGTAGAAAGAGACGCCTACGAAGACATCTCTCCAGAGGACTTTACACTCCCAGAGCTAGCAAAACTAAGAAAAGAAGAACCGTCCGAGACTTAGACGTTTTTGATTATTAAAAATATCACAGAGAAAAAGAAAGAAAATGATGTACCGAGAGCATTGCGCCTGTTCCAAATCGGAACTGGATCTGTTTGCCATGCCAACCACTATGATGACGATGCAAGATTCCCAATGGGTCGAATTTCATCCCGTTTCCTCTTTGCCGGATTCAGCTCCCATCGAGTTTGAAATCAAAGGACAGCCCGAAGATTACATTGATCTGAATAGCAGTTACCTGTATCTGAAACTCAAAGTGATCAAAACGGACAACACCAATCCGGGAGTCGATGCTAGAGTAGCTCCCGTCAACAATTTCATGCAATCCTTGTTCAGCGAAGTGTACTTTAATAACAAACTGATCAGCAGTAGCATGGATACTTACCCCTACCGAGCCTACCTGGAAAAGCTCTTGACGTACGGAAAAGAGGCCAAGAACACTCATCAGGATGCTTGCGTGGTATGGAAACCTGACACAGAAGGCGAGAACAAGTTTAACGACACAGTCCTGACAGCAGATTTAGATCCTCACAATGTGGGCTTTAACTACCGCAGAAACAAAATCCTGCAAGGACGTAGTTTAGAACTGATGGATCGTTTACATTTGGATATGTGGTTACAAGACAAGTATTACCCCAACGGAGTGGATATCCGCCTGAGATTGAATCATAGCAGTGCCACTTTCTATTTGATGGCTGATGCCAACGAGTACAAAACCGTCATCCAGGAAGCCAGACTTTACATGCGCTGCGTATAAGTGTTACCTAAAGTGGGAAACTACAGCAGTCGCACGTTGAGCCGAACGACCGCCAAGAATCCGATACGACGCGTAGAAGTGAAAACTTTCACCATTGCTGCTGGACTCCGATCCAAGATCGAAGATCATCTGTTCCAAGGACAGTTACTTAAACGTGTAATCGTTGGTATCGTGAGCAATGCAGCACTCAACGGAGGCCACGATCAAAATTCCTTCCAATTTAAACACTACAGAGTGTCCAAGATCGAAGTCAGTCGCGATGGCAAGACCTTGTGTACCATACCCTTCGAACCTAACTTTGCCCAGAAAAAATACTTGAGATCGTACTTGTCCCTGTACCAAGCTACCAGACAGCTAGGAACCAACACCAGTCACGGCATTACGTACGATGATTATAAAGGGGGTTACACGTTGTGGGCCTTTCGTTTCACTCCAGACCAAGGCAGTATCGAGGGACATTTCCACCCTATAAAATCCGGTCAACTGCGTGTGGAACTTCAGTTTGAAGAACCTCTCGCCGATGTGAACGTCATACTGTATGCCGAATTCGATAATACCATAGAAATCAACGGTTCGAGAGAAGTCATTCCAGACTATTAGAAACTATGGAAGACTCTTATCCCTCTTTGAAGGGTGGAGAATCTATGGAAATGGAATGGGAGGATACCATGGAGGCAGAACCCCAATACAAAGACGAAGAGGACGTGATGGTCACGTCCAGATGGCCAGAACAAGAACAGCATTTAGTGTCCTAATTTGCTAAACACCTGGCGGAAAAAATTACGGAATTGACCAAGAAAGATTGCTTTGGATGTCAAAACGATCATCTCAGTCAAATTCAACATGATAAATATCTGATGATGTGTCAAGAAGAAAAATTGGACGAGTATCTAGACGACGCTTGGGGTCTGATCTCGGAAGAAGTGGTGTTGTTTGAGTGGTATAAAGACTTGCGTGATCATTCATGTCCTCCATCGACTACTCTGGAGATCTATCGCATCGAAGCTCTCTTAGCCCAGAGTTCGGAAACGAAGCAAGGAAACGTTTATTTGTCAGAGATTTTTAAGCAAAAGATTAGATATTGAATTGATGACTTATCATTTACCTGTGGAAACAAACAATACAAAAATTGGATACCTGGGAACTTTGTTACCTTTTGAGCAACAGTTCGTACATTGTTTCTTTGAATCTTGTCGTGTGCGCTAAAGATGAACTACCTCATCGCAAACCTCAAGACCATCAAGCTTATGTCATCAACACGGACGATAGTCATCTCCCAGGAACCCACTGGGTAGCCGTCTACTCCCTAAAGAGGATTGTGTGGAGTATTTTGATTCGTATGGATTACCACCTTTGGAAGACGATATCATTGACTTTATGAGAAGAAATACCCAGAAGACACGATTCAATGATGTGAAATTACAAGGCACAGATTCCATGGTGTGTGGACAATACTGTGTGTATTTTCTTCATTAACGCAGTCTTAAATATCTTTCAGAACAATTAGTGACTTATGTTGATCGTAATTCTTCTCGAAACGATGAGAAAGTGGATCGATGGTTTTGTGACCGTTATGGCTATGTTTTGTCTTTAGCTAGGAAACGTAGTGTACATCAATGGCCTCATGACTTCCATCAGTGGAAATTTAACCTGACTTCACAACGTTGTCATCCTTTTCAAAAATAGTTTGTTTGTTTGATATTATTTTTAATTGTTAGTTGTTTGTTTGAATAAAAAATGTTGTGTTTTGAAACAAAAATGTGTCTGTCGTTTGTTTTCAAAATTTTTTTATCTTTATATATGTTGTTTGACTTCTCTCTCTCTCTATCCTTCACCATGAAATCAGCTATCATAGCGTTCCGACCCAACAAAACCCCAGTAGGAATGTTTTCTATTGCGTCCGCGTTTGAACCATATAAAGTGGGGTAGTCTCCCGTCCTGCCATCCATTGTTGACTCGTCAACCTACGAAGATGCCATCAATAGAAGAAAAAGTGAACGAAGCTTATGTGAATTTACATCGTGTCAGGCAAAACCTGATACCGAACCCTGAAGACACAGAGAATGTCAGGATGTTGAAAGTGACCGAAGACCTGATAGAAGAACCCTTCAGAGAAGAAATCAAGAAAGAACAAGAAGAGTGGACGGAGAAGTATAGAATTCAGAAGCAGCAGAGAGAACAGCACCAACAGCAGCAGCAACAACAGCATCAGCCAGACAGAGACTTTGTTGACTGCCGAGTAGACAGGAAAGAATTCTTCTTCTCTTTCCGAAGAAGCAGACCGTATCCTGTAGGAAAGCCTGCCGCCAGACGGGGACGCAATCTTAGACAATAAAAGATTGCCATCACTCCCCGTCAACACAATAGCCCTTTTCAGGGCTACCCCAACACTCTAGAAAAAACATACTAAATCAATTGCCAAAAAAGATTTGTGTGTTTGTAAGTTAAAAAAATAGAAGTGTGTCTATAAGCACTTCGCTTCTCTGTCTTGTCCGATAATGCATGTCTGTATTTGTAAGCAAAAAAGTCAACGTGAGTGTTTCTTTTAGGTCAGCGCGTTCCATGTTTTTGTCCATGATATGGACAGTGTGAGTTTTGGTGTCAGGGGATGTTTTCCTTCGCGTCCGGTCTCCAGGGATATAAAGCGAAGCGATCATTAGTCTGGCTACCCATCGCTGATTCGTCAACAGCAACAAAATGAGTAATAGAATTGCCAAATTGTTCGAACTCCAAATGCACCTGGAGTATGCCAGGCGCATTTTAGATGAGCTGGCCATGGAGGCCATAGCAGAAGCTGCCAGGCTTGAAGAGGAGGAAGAGGAAATAAAGAAGAAAAAAAAAGAGGAAAAGAAGATCGGGATCCTACCACACCTCATACTGAGACCTCTGTGTGAGGTCAAACCTGAGGTGAGGACGCCTCCACAACCCTTAGCAGCACCACCACAACGTCAGCCACAGCCACAAGTACCAGTGCCAGTAGCGCCGCAGAGACCTAATTATCATCCCCGCAACAAAATAAAAGAAGACAGATAGATGTCTTCGCCATTCCTGAAAGTGAAGACTGGGAGAGTGAAGCCATTCAACCCCCCCTCCGCGCTACCAGCCACAAACATCAACTGGGAGCAGGACTGGAGCAGACCTTGCTTGTGTGGTGCCAGACCAGGGAATTGCCACCATTAGCCAGGTGCAATTGGAGTTCCAAGAACAAAACAGCCCTTCTCAGAGCTAACCAATTCTCTAGAAAAGACACACTATTCAAGTTGCCAGTTTGTGTGAATATGGAGTAGTGTAACTATAAACACTCACTCCTTTACTGATGTGTGTGTGTGTTTGTATGCGTTCGCGTACGTTTGTGTGGATAGTAGATATGGTGTGTTTTCCCTCTTTCCCTTCTGTGTGGATAGTATATAAGGTGTGTTTTATGCGATCGCGTACGTTTGTGTGGATAGTAGATATTGTGGTTTTTGATAGTAGATATGGTGTGGGTTTTCTTTCCTTCTCTTCCCTTCTGTGTGCATAATGTATAATGTGTGTTTTATGCGTTCGCGTACGTTTGTGTGGATAGTAGATATTGGGGTTTTGGATAGTAAATATGGTGTTTTTCTTCTCTTTCTGTCTGTGTGGATAGTAGATTTGGGGTTTTGGATAGTAAATATGGGTATGTTTTTTTCTTCTCTTACCTTCTGTGTAGATAATATATAATGTGTGTTTTATGCGGTCGCGTACGTTTGTGTGGATAGTAGATATTGGGGTTTTGGATAGTAAATATGGTGTTTTTCTTCTCTTTCCGTCTGTGTGGAAAGTAGATTTGGGGTTTTTGATAGTAAATATGGGTATGTTTTTTTCTTCTCTTACCTTCTGTGCGGATAGTCGATATTGGGGTTTTGGATAGTAAATATCGGTGTGTTTTCCTTCTCTTCCCTTCTGTGTGGATAGCAGATATTGGGGTTTTGGATAGTAAATATGGGTGTGTTTTTCTTCTCTTCCCGTATATGTGGATAGTAGATATTGGGGCTTTGGATAGTAAATATGGTGTTTTTTCTTCTCTTCCCTTCCGTGTGAATAATATATAATATGTGAAGTTAATGGAAGGGATGTTTTCCTTCAAGTCCGTGCTTGA
>JAECUM010016734.1:0-70226 GCA_016617855.1 Megalonaias nervosa
TATTTACTTCTAATCCGAGTGACGCATAAAATATCGAATCGAATCTAACCATTGTTTTATTAGTTAAGTTAAACGCGTACACTTTTACACAAACTGCAAAAAGAACTTCACCAGCTTTTGTTTTAAACGTCTTAGATGATTTATAAGGCTCTCCTGATGAGCAATACATGCTGATGCGCATATCGGTCATCATTTTTTCTTGTTTATACCTACTACTTTAATATTTAACAAGAAAGTGTGAAGGATAGAATTGTTTAGTGCCATTTCTGTTTTGAATGATTGCTATATTGCTGGTATACTAACTTCTTTTTATTTACCTGCTGCTCCATTTCTTGCTTGTGTTTTATCATAAAAAGCGTCATTTAACAGTACAACTGTTGTGTAATGGCAAAAAAATTAATAGGGAAATTTTTGGCATCAAAAAAATCTTAAGATAGAGGGCCTTTCAGGCTGTATGGAATAAAGTTTTTCATCAAATTCCGGGTATATTTTTTTAAAAAGATAGAAGGCTCCTTTTTGATTTTGGAGACAAAAAATGGATACTACTGGTTTACTAAACCCCTTTTCTTATACTACTCTTATGAGTGCTCTATAGATAGTTATAAGTGTGTCTTGGTTGGATCCCCAGGTGGTGCCTTTGAGTTTTCTTAGAAGATTAAGGTCTCTGGTGCAATTTGTAACTAGGTATTCTATGTGATTTTTCCACTTTAGGTGTTAGTTGAAGAACATGCCTAGGAACTTGACTACTGTAACATATTTGATAAGTTGATTTTGGATATATAATTTGGGTTAGATATTTATATATATATATATATATATATATATATATATATATATATATATATATATATATATATTTGGTGTGAATATTATCGCTACTGTTTTTTCATGAGATATCTTAAACCCCCATTTATCTGCCCATCTCCCTATTTTGTCGAGGCTTTGGTGGATTTCTGAAATAACTGGGTTGCTAGCGGGATTTCCAGCTCTCCATATGCCGCTATCGTCAGCAAATTGTGAGATATTTATTTTTGCTGAGGTGAGGTTGGAGTCCAAGTCGTTAATCATTATGTTAAAGAGTGTGGGGCTGAGTACACTTCCTTGAGGTGTTCCATTTTCTAAGGGGTACTCGTCTGATAGGGTATTTCCCACTGTTGTGATGATTTTCCGTCCTGAGAGAAAGTTCTCAATCCAGTTGAACATGCGTCCAGTGATACCAAAACTGTTGAGTTTTGCAATTAATCCTTTGGACCAAACGAGATCAAAGGCCTTTTCAAGGTCAAGGAAAACAGCTATTAGATTCCTGTCTGATTTCCTTTTTGAGTTGAATGCAAGTTTAATGTCATTTTCGAGTCTCAGTAATTGATCAGTGATGGATCGCTTATTACGAAAGCCGCATCTATATGAGTTTATTTCATTAGGGTCTTTTCCGGTTTTAGGGATATGGATGACAATGGCTTGTTTCCAGGAGTCTGGTAGTTGGCCGCTGTTCCAAACGTTGTTAAGCAGTTTGAGGATTGCTGTTGTGATGTTATTTGGCAGATTTTTATATATTACATAGCCTATGTCGTCTTTTCCTGGAGATGTTTCTTTTTTGGACCCTAGTGCTATTTCCCATTCATTTAGTGTTATGTCGCTATTTAGTTCTGATTCTTTTGTTCCTAGGTCTGTGAATAGATGTTTTAGGGAAGTTTCGACCTTTTTCCGGTGTTCTTGGAATTGTTTAGTGTGATTTGTATTGTTGCTCATGTTGGAGTAGCGATTGGCGAGCAGGTTAGCTTTTTTCTTTTTTTGTTGCTATTGGCACCTTTTATATTGGATGTGATATTGATTGTTTTTCCCCGAATACGTTTAATTTTCTCCCATACTTGTTTAGAGTCTGTTTTTGTGTTTAGTTAGGAACAAAAGTGTTGACATGTTTTATCCTTGGCTAGTTTAATGACTTGCTTAAGATATTTTTCTTTGGTTTTATATTCTTGAAAGTCTAGTGAGTTTCTTGAGTGTTGAAATTTATTAAGTGCTTTTTTTTCTTTTCCTTGTGTGCTTTTTTGTATTCATCATTCCACCAAGGCACCGTTTGCTTAGTTTGAGAATTTTTGCTTTTTGGTATTCTTATCAAGGCAGCCTCTTGAATGGTGTTGATGATTTTGTTATTGAAAGTGTTAATTTTGGGGTCTTCTAACTCACTGGTGTCTATTTCTGCTAGGATATTGTTAAAACTTTTCCAATCTGCTTTATTATATTTCCAACTCGCGGGGATTTCAATGGGATTGTGCTGAACAGTCATCTAGAGGGAGACAATAATGGGGAAGTGATCGCTACCTAGTGTATTTTCTTGATCCACCCGCCACTTGGTTAATTGTGCAAGTTTGGGTGTACAAATGGTTAGGTCGATAGCTGAGAGGGAGTCGTCCTCAGGGTCCAGTCTAGTTTTGGAGCCATCGTTGAGTATGACCAGGTTGGTTTCAGCCGTTCAAGCTTCTACCAACCTGCCTCTATTGTCCGTTTTATTTCCTCCCCAGAGCTCGTTGTGCTCATTAAAATCCCCACAGATGATAAGGTTTTCTATTTGAACCATATAAAGCATGGCCAGACTGACTGACTGACTGACTGAGAAGGATTAAAGTTGCCTATGCTAAGAGCTTTTGCGACTCGTTAATGCTCAGTTGTTGAACATTTTAATTGGTCGGTGTTTCAGGAATGATGCCGCAAAAACACCGCTTTTATGTACGATAGTCGTACTTTTTAATTGTATGTCAGGAGGTGGAAAGGAGGAAGGGGACCCCGGCGGGGAACGCCAACCGCTGATGCCGTGTACGCTCCAAAGGGCCCGGACCGAAGTGATTGTATGTCAAATTCTGTCCAGTTGTGCTAGTGGACGCTCCCTATCCCCAATATTGTGTGGGCCACCTGTGCAATTGCTCTAAGTTTCTCAGTTGAAGATTGCCTATTTTATCCTTGTGTAGTTGGAATTTTGTGTACTAAGCGTACTTTTAATGGCGAAATTACACCAATCAGCCGGGTGTCAGCAACCCTGTGTGGGTTTTTTTTGGGGGGGGGGGGCAAGCATTGTTAGGATTAGTTGTTGTTTTTTATGGCGGGGGGACTAAAGGATCAGGGTAGTTTTGTACGATGGTGTTATCGAATGAGGCCTTCTATTGCCAATGGAAGTGCCTCCGTTGTATATAAAAGTAGGGGGTGAGAGTAGAGATGGGTGGGGTGGGGGGAAGGGGATTCTTGGTGGAAAATCTGAGGGCAACACAGGCTTGTTGTTTCCAGGATTCCACCCAGGTGTTGCTAGTATAATTTCCCTAGCACCTGTTTTAGGCCCCTTGTGTTAGTAAGGGTGAGGGTGGAATAAGAGGAAAGTGAAGAGAGGGCTTATAGTGGAAAGCCTTTGTTCAACATAGGCTTGTTGTACGCAGGATTCCACCCAGGTGTTCGCTAGTCTGTTTTTCCTAGCGCCTGTTTTGGGCCCTATTTGTTAGTGAGGGGGTTAGTAGAGGATGGGTGGAAAGGAGAGCTTTTGTCAGGAAGTGTTGAGCCAGTGCTTGCTCGAGGAGGTGGGACAGTGCTTACCCAGGTTCGTGCCAGTGCCTGCACGGGGAGGTGGGCCAATGCTTGCCCAGGGGAGGGTATGGATTTGAGCCAGTGCTTGCTCTTGTGTGGGCGAGAGCTTGACCATGGGAGGGACTGGGGTTTGGTTTTTTAGTTTTTGATTTGGAGGGCTAGTGCTTGCCCTGTGGAGGTACTGGTCCTTCCTGGTTCTGTTCTTCCGGTGTTGGAGGGCTAGTGCTTGCCTTGTGGAGGTTCTGGACCTTCCTTGTTCTGTTCTTCCGGAAGGGCTCGTTCTTGTCCGCCAAGTGGAGGTTAATATTCCAGTCGTTTTCCTGTGTTCACTTGGCTGTATTCCCCAGTTGCCTCTCTCTTGTCTTTTGTCTTCCTTGTCTTGATTTGATTATTTTCTGTCAATCGTCAATTTTGAATTGATATTGTGCCCTTTTTGTTTTGTTAATGTCATGCATGGGGGGTGGGATGGGAGATGGGAGGGGAAGATGAGAGAAGAGATAACACACACACACACACACACACACACACACACATATATATATATACATACATACATACAGACACACATACACACATATATCCATATATTCTTAAATATATTTTGTATATATATATATATATATATATATATATATATATATATATATATATATATATATATATATATATTATTATTATATTTTTTTTTCCTTCCCTTTAGTATTAGTTATTAGTTGTTAGTTGATTATGTGTTGGTTAGTGGTTATGTTAGTTATTGTGGGTGTGTGTGCTTTGTTAGTTTGTTTTAGTTGAATAGTGTTGGAGTAGTGTTGTTTTAGTTTGTCGCATGCTATGTACAGAGTGTTTTTTTGTGGTGTTGTTTAGTCTATATTATATTGTTGGTTCTGTATGGTTGGCTTTTGATGTCTTGGTCCTGTTTGCCCTTGTTATACTTGCCTGTCCCTCGACGCGATTGTGTTTCCGATTAAACTTATTGGTGTCCGTCTGTGGCGCTGTGCACCCCCTTGTTGTTAAAGGTGAATCTCGATTCCTTATGTGTGTAAGTTCTTTTTTAGGACTCGCCTTTTGGCTTGGCAGTTGTTGCCATAGTCCTGCTTCTCTTGTTGTTGCTAGGGCCTTTATGTGTCCTTTTATCTTGGTATTTTAGTTAAGATTTGCGCGTTAGTTGGTCCTTGTGCCATAGTCTTATTTCCCTAGTTGAATCTGATGTTCAATGGTATTTCTGGCTCCCTCGTTGTTGCGTTTGGTTTTCAAATCCTTGTGCCTTTTAAGACTGATTTCAGGACTTGCTTTTTAGCTGGCGTTTTGCCATAGTCCTTTTGTGTTTGCATGTTGTTTTACTTACCCTGTGTCCAGCTTAACCCTGTTGTTGTCATTGTTATGATGCCTAGTAGTCCTGGTTCTCTCGTCGTTACCATTGGATTTCGATTCCTTATGCCTTTTAGGTTGGTTTGGGGACTTGTTTTTTAGCTGGCGTTTTGCCATAGTCCCCTTTTTAGTCCTGGTCCTGTTGTTGGTATGTTGTCTGGTAGGTAAGTGTATTAGGATTAATTGTTAATTGTTAAGTCTGGTTAATCGGTTAGTAGGATAAGTGGGTGCTGGCGTGTTGGACGGCTGGTAGTGCTTGTCTCTGAGCCGTGGGTCTAGGCTCATTGTCATAGTCCTGGTTTGTTGTGTTGCTGGTGTTTTCCTTTTTGTTTATATGCGACCATGTTTTTGGATCCCCTCTAGGTACGAGATGACGTTTTTGTAGGTAAGTTCTATATTTGTGTTCTTGGTCCTATCCAATATCTCTGGGTATGTTGTTGGTGAACCAATGCGTTTCTGGTATTCATGGATGCTGTTCCGCTGCACATTGTAGGTGGCACATGTGTTGAATATGTGGTCGAGCGTCTCTGCTATTGGGCAGTGAGGACAGTTGGCTGTTTGGTTCCCTTGGTCTTTGAGGTACCTTCCGAAGCTCCCTTTCAGTAGTGTTTTTCCTGCCATGATTCTGTTGATAATCCTTAAGTCAATAACTTCCATATCCTTTGGGGTAATGATTTTCCTGGATACTTCTTTTTGTAGTTGGTGGAGATGCCTTCCCTTGTTGGAATTGTTCCATATGTGTTGCCATTTTGTGTTTATTTTCTGTCTAACCTGACTGTAGAGTTCTTGGACGGTGTAGGTGAGGGAGTGTGTTTCGTTGTTGTGGAGGTTCTTTTTTGCCACTGTGTCCGCTTTGTCGTTCCCGGGGATGTTTATGTGTGATGGCACCCAGAGGAATTCAATGGTGTGTTGATTTGTCTCGAGTTCTCAAATATGTTGCATCACTTCCTCGAGAATATTTGCTCTGCTTCGTGTTGCACCTTGTTTCTAAGGTTTTGAGGACGCTGAGAGAACCCGTGATGATAACATGGCGCTGCTGGGTTTGAGTTTTGATCCATTTCAGTGCTTCGTTGATTGCCCAAAATTCGGCTGTGTAGATGGAGCAGTCATCTGGAAGTCGAGCTCCAATTTGTATTTGTTGTTCTGGTACCACGATTGCTGCTGCCGTTCTGTTAGGTTCCTTGGATTTAGATCCGTCCGTGTATATTTTAGTGTATTCCGTATATTGGTCCTGGTGTAGTTTTTGAATGTCAAGTAGCATCTTGCAGGGATTTTGTTGTTTGGTTCCGAATGTTTGTGCTATGAGGTTAATGTTTGGTGTATTATTTCTCCACGGAGTGGGGTCCAGGATTTGCCGTTGCTCCGCTTGTATGTCAGTTAATTGGAGTCCTGCGCAGAGGGTATGGACTTTCTTGCTTGCTGGTGGGTTTGGTACAAGTTTTTGATTGAATGATCTTTCGCATAGCTTAGTTAGCGCCTTAGTTGGATTTGCGTCGCTGTGTATTGAGTTCCTGATGGTATGTCTTAGGATTTGTTCCTCTCTGCGTTGTTGTAGGGGTAGTTCTCCTGTTCGTATTTGTAACTCTTGAAGTGATGTGTTGGGTAGTGTTCCAGTACATAGACGAAGAATTTTGTATTGAAGAGAGTCCAGTTTAAATAGCAGTTTGTTGTTGGCTGATGCGTAGACCTGGCAGCCGTAGTCCCATCTTGATCTAATTAATGATCGGTATAACATAAGTAGTGTGGATTGATCAGCTCCCCATGTAGTTCCTTTGAGGTGTTTCAGCAAGTTGATGTCTTGTTGTGATTTTTTGACGAGATTTTTGATGGGTGGTTTCCATTAGAGTTGTTCATCTAGTAGTAATCCCAGGAAGTGGTTTTGTTTTACGAACTGGATGGGTGCGCCTTGTAGGTAGAGTTGCGGGTATTTGGGTTTTCGGTTGTTGGGGCGGCAGAAGAGCGTCACGACAGTTTTAGCACTTGAGATTTTAAAGCCCGTTATTCGCCCATCTGGTGATGTCGTCCAGTCTTTGTTGTATCTGTGTGATGTGGTGTCTGTTGTTGGGGTTTCCTGCTTTCCAGATTCCGCTATCATCCGCGAATTCAGATAGGTTGATGGTGCTATGTAGGTATTCTCCTAGTTTGTTGACCATAAGGTTGAATAGAGTGGGGCTTATCACACTTCCTTGTGGGGTTTCGTTGTCCAATGTGCATGTTTCGGAGTATGCATCTCCTACCCGGGTCTTAATTCGTCTTCCTGTGAGGAAGTTGGAGATCTAGCGGTGCATTTGTCCTGTTATCCCATATTGGTTGAGTTTGGCAATTAGCCCCTTGGTCCATACTAGGTCGAAGGCCTTTTCTAGGTCGAGGAATATGGCTATGAGATGGCGGTTCTTTTTCCTTGGTGCGTTGAAAGCGAGTTTGATGTCGGCTTCAAGTCTGGTGAGTTGCTCTAT
Source organism: Megalonaias nervosa (assembly GCA_016617855.1). Classification (NCBI taxonomy): domain Eukaryota; kingdom Metazoa; phylum Mollusca; class Bivalvia; order Unionida; family Unionidae; genus Megalonaias; species Megalonaias nervosa. Next base: position 7,395 of record JAECUM010016734.1, read on the forward strand.
GGTAGATCGCTTGGGCCTAAATCTGCTTTGATTTTCCATGAGTAGATGGTTTCGTTCGAGATAGTGCAGGAGTCTGTTGTTGATCATCGTCTCCATAATTTTGCAGATGGTGTTGGTGAGTGAAATATGGCCAGACTGGAGACTGCCCTGCATTATACGGTTCAAACGCGGACACGATAGAAAACATCCCTATTAGGGTTTTTTTGTTGAGTCGAAACGTTATGATAGCTAATGTCATTGTGAGGGATAGAGAGAAGTCAAAGAGCATATATTCACATTCTTTTTGAAAACAAACGACAGACACATTTTATTCAAAACATAACATTTTATTCAGCAAATAATTAACCACTAACAATTAACAATAATATCAAACAAACTTTTTTTGACAACATTGTGAAATCATGTGAGATTTCCACTGATGGAAGTCATGAGGCCATTGATGTACACTACGTTTCCTAGCTAAAAACAAAAGATAGCCATAACGGTCACAAAACCATCGATCTACTTTCTCATCGTTTCTAGAAGAGTTACTATCAAAATAAGTCACAAAATGTTATAAAGGATATCCAAGACTGAGTTGATGAAGAAAATACACACAATATTGTCCACACACCATGGAATTTGTGCCTTGTAATTTCACATTATTGAATCGTGTCGTCTGGGCATTTCTTCTTATAAAATCGATGATGTCGTCTTCCAAAGGGGGTAATCCATACGAATCAAAATATTCCACACAACCCTCTTGATGGAAGTAGACGGCTACCAAGTGGGTTCCTGGGAGATGATTGTCGTCCGTGTTGATGACATGAGCTTGATGGTCTTGAGGTTTGCGATGAGTTAGTTCATCTTTAGCGTACACGACAGGATTCCAAGAAGCAGTACACGAACTGTTGTTCAAAGGGTAATAAATTTCCCAGGTATCCATTTTTTGTTTTGTTGTGGGGTTTTTTCCACAGGTAATGATAAGTCATCAATTCAATTCTGACTTTTTCTTTGAAAATCTCTGACAAGTAACAGTTTCTTTGCTTCGTCTCTGTACTTTGGGCTAAGAGAGCTTCGATGCGAAAGATCTTTTTAGCAGTCAATGGAGGGTAGGAATGATCACGCAAGCCTTTATACCGCTCATGCAACACTGCTTCTTCCGAGATGAGACCCCAAGCGTCGTGCAGATACTCGTCCAATTTTTCTTCTTGACTCATCATCAGACATTTATCGTGTTGAATTTGACTGCGATGATCGTTTTGACATCCATAGCAATCTTTCTTGGTCAATTCCGTAATTTTATTTGCCAGGTGTTTGGCAAAACACGACACTCAATGTTGTTCTTGTTCTGGCCATCTGGACGTGACCACTATGTTCTCCTCGTCTTTGTCTTTGTCTTCGGGTTCTGCTTCCACGGTTTCCTCCCATTCCATTTCCAAAGTTTCTCTACCGTTCATACAGGGATAAGTGTCTTCCATAGTTTCTAATACTCTAGAATGACTCCTCTCAAACTGTTGATTTCTATGGTATTATCGAATTCGGCATACAGGATGACGTTGACCGTCTAGGCGAGAGCTTCTGCAAACTGAAGTTCCACACACAGTTGACCGGATTTTATAGGGTGGAAATGTCCCTCGTCGCTGCCTTGGTCTGGAGTGAAATCAAAAGCCAAAGTGTAACCTCTTACATAATCTTCGTACGAAATACCGTGACTGGTATTAGTTCCTAGTTGTCCGGTAGCTTCGTACAGGGACAAGTACGATCTCAAGTAATTCTTCTGGGCAAAGTTAGGTTCGAAGGGTCTGGTACACAAGGTCTTGCCATCGCGACTGACTTCGGTCTTGGACACTCTGTAGTGCTTAAACTGGAAAGGATTTTGATCGTGGGCTCCGTTGAGGGCTGCATTACTGACGATGCCAACGATTAAACGTTTGGGTAACTGTCCTTGGAACAGATGATCTTCGATCTTGGATCGGATTCCAGCATCAATGGTGAACGTTTTCACTTCTACGCGTCGTATCGGATACTTGGCGGTCGTTCTGCTCAATCTGTGACTGATGTCGTTTCCCGCTTTAGGTAACACTTCTACGCGACGCACATAAAGTCTGGCTTCTTGGATGATGGTTTTGTACTCGTTGGCATGAGCCATCAAATGGAAAGCGACATTGCTGCGATTTAGTCTCAGGCGAATATCCACTCCGTTCAGCAAATACTTGTCTTGCAACCACATGTCCAAATGCAAACGATCTATCATTTCTAAACTACGGCCTTGCAGGATTTTCTTTCGACGGTCATTAAAGCCTACACTGTGAGGATTGTCATCTGCTGTCAGGGCTGTGTCGTCAAACGTGTCCTCACCTCAGGTGTCAGGTTTCAATAACAAGCAAGCATCCAGATGAGTGTTCTTGGCCTCTTTTCCGTACGTCAAGAGATTTTCTACGTACGCTCGGTAAGGGTAAGTATAGTATCAATGCTACTGCTGACCAGTTTGTTATTCAAGTACAAATCCACTTCTCTGAACAAGGAATGCATGAAATTGTTGACGGGAGCTATTCTGGCATCGGCTCCCGGATTGGTGTTGTCTGTTTTGATCGCTTTGAGTTTCAGGTACAAGTAACTGCTATTCAGATCGATGTAATCTTCGGGTTATCCTTTGCTTTCAAACTCGATGGGCGCTGAATCCGTCAAAAAGGAGACGGGATGAAATTCGACCCATTGGGATTCTTGCATCGTAAACATGGTGGGTGGCATGGCAAATAGATCCAGTTCCGACTTGGAACATGCGCAAGACTCTCGGTGCATCATTTTCTTTTTTCTTTTTTTTTAATAATCAAAAACGTCTAAGTCTCGGACGGTTTTTCTTTCTTGGTCTTTCTTGCTCTAGGGGTGTGAAGTTCTGTGAAGGGGTGTTTTCGTCGTCTTTTTCTGCCTTGTCCTTGCTGTGGCGTCAGGGAAGCAGAAATGCCTGACTCGACAGCGTCCAGGGCATTTATAGGAGTTTCTCGTCGGCCCAAAATGTCTTTACCCGTTTGAAGCAAGACATTTTTCCTGCTCTTAAGAAAGCTTCTTTGGGATTTTGTTGATCAATGATGACATTTTGGAGAAATGCTTTACCTTGCGTCAAAGCGGCATCTTTCAAGGCGTGCAATCCCCGTGTCACCATCGGTTTCAAAACGGGAGCCATCGAACGAAAGGCTGATTTTAGCATATCTCCTAAACAATGTCCTCGCTGTCGAACGACTCCATGGCACACAGGATACATGACTGACAAGGAGTTAGAGTAATCGTTTTCGAAAATGGAGTTTCACTGTGACTTTCCCTTTGGTGAATGAAATATTTTGACCCAGATCTCCTTTTATAGTAATGTTGACAGTGTCGAAATACGACTTACTGACAGGCAAATAGTGAGGATGTACAAATTCGCGGTGAACGTGATAGGTGTTTCCACCTTCCTCATCAGCGTTCGTGGCAGAATCCACTTTCAAAGGAATGACACAAAGAAACGGTACGGAGGTGTGTCCCAAGACGTTGTACTCCGCCTCATCGGAGTACACAACGATCAAATTCAGTCCTTGGTTCATTTCTACAGGGAATATAAAATATTTCGCAAAAATCCGAGTTACTGGTTACGGCTGGTATTTCGTTTCTAGTCTTGATCAACTTAGTGTCTCCACCCAAAATGTCATACAATTCAGGACAAAATGTAATGGCCAATACTTTGTCCTCTGAAAATTTCATCATTAGGCGACGAGCTATTTTGTGCTATTCGATCGTGACACTTTTTCTGCTTTTCTCCAAGACTTTGCCAAACACGTTATTGAACCTGTCAGCAATGGCGTTCACCAAATGTTGTCCACTAAAATAATAGCCTGAAAGAATTTTCAACCGATAAGTGGTTCGTTTAGTTTTGGGGTCTTGTGTTTTCATAGAGTCACCTACACTGGCGCGTTCATCCAAGTGTTGTTGCACTTGCTCGTCATAAACTTGTACCGGAAAAGTGTTTTGATTTTCCACGATGTTTTTTGATTTGTGCAGAGTGAATCATTTCCACTAAAGCCACTTCCCAATGGGCTTCGTGATCCAATTGGATGGCCTGAGGTAATTTGGCCGTGTAACAGCATAAGGTGTTTTTGGGAAACACCTCCATGGAACTGTCACTGTGTAACGTTAAGTAAAATTAGTTATTCATAATTCCAGAGTTCTAGTGTCCGAGGGGTCGCTGGAAGGCAGAGGAGTGTCTAAAAGAAGATTGTTGTTAGAATGGTGACTGTTGGAAGGGTGACTGACGTTGGACGCAAAGCTCCCGTTGTTGTTCCCGTTAGAATGGGTTTGGTCTTCTTTTCTTTTCTTACTTCTGCTTTCCCTTCTTTCTTTTTCACTTCTGTCAAAGGTGGAGTGGACATCATCTTTTTAACCCAAGCTTTAAGTTCTTCTCGTTGTGGTGTAGGGAAAGGGGTCAACAAGGGCGCTGCAATCTTACTAGGGATGGGAGCTGCTGACGGTGTTTGAAAGACTTCTCTTGCCTCTTCTTCCTCAGACATCCGTGGGGCTGCATATGTCTTGACCGCTGGGGGTGGTGATAGTGGTGAACTTTTTATCAGGGTCTTAAAATCTTTTCGAGTGGGTACAGCTGTTTCGATTAAAGCTTTCTGGTGAAAGAGTTGCAGTCGTTGCAACAATTGACCGTACCGTTGCGATTTTTCTGTTCCTGACAAATCGCTGCGATCCATCAATGATTGCAATTCGTGTTGGAACTGGGACATCTCAGTCAAATGAGGACTGGGAGGTAAATGTGGGGTCCGTTGTTCTTGCCAACGATGGTATTCCATCCATCGTTTTTAAGGCACTAAAGCCAGTTTTCGTCCTTCCATTGGATTTCAAGGATCACGTCTGAGATCGTTTGACTCCAGAGGTCCCTTTTATGTTCTTGACCCTTTTACATTGGAGCTATGGCGGGTAAAATCATTCCAACTGCTATTTTCTTACAGATTCAGCATTGCAACAATGTAAATACTAAGTTTTATCAGTATCGTATTTGTTGTCTAGCTCGTGTCGCCATCAGTTGTCATAATGGTATACTAGAGATTAGCATGGCATTATGACAACAGACGGCGCTCTAAATTTCTAAAGTTTTTCCTTTACCAGAAATAATTAATGCTACCCACAGATCTTTACGCCATTCATTTGTGTCGATAAACTTTGTACTCTTTCAGTCCCCTTTTTTTAAGGTGTACGTTAGCAACGAAGTTTTAATTATTCTCTAAAATCATGTGCTTTCTCGAAGATCTATCTGATTTATTGCACTTACAAAAACAAAAACGCATACACTGCAGCAGTGTGGTCCATCTTCTTCAACCCCAGTTTTGACCCACTTAAGTATTTACTTTCACTGTTTAAGAAATCTATTTCTTAGTGATATCTCTCAATACTTTGGAAACATTAGTTATTTTAGCAAAGTAAGGATCAGAAATGACAATGATATGTTCCCTCGTACTCTTCTTAACGAGCTTTCATCCGACGACCTCTGGTTGTAAGGATCGTAATGTACGTCATTTTGACGCATCTCACAAGCGTCTATCTTTTCTTGAGATACTGTTGTACATAAGCTCCGGCGAAAATAATGTATAGCAGAGCAACATTAATAGCACATTAAAAAAAAGTTTATAGGTAAAATGACATTAAAAAAATTAAGTATTCCTTAAGGTTTTCTTATTCTTATCACATTCTTCATTTTGGAACAAATTTTGTTGCAAAAGCCGAAACAATCAAATTGTGGAAAATCATGTTCGTATCATGATAAAAAAAAAAAAAATTTGCTTGCGATTAGAAGTATTAGATTTAGTGTACGATTGTTTTCCAATATTTAATTTGCATTGTTAATGTACAGAACCTCAAACAATAAAAAACAGCTTTGAAACTGGTTTGCATCCTTTAAAACTTTCGTCTCTGAAAGTGAAAATAATCAGAGACAAAAGATACAATGTTACATGAGATTTTACTTTTATTTATTGTAATTCTTACCATTATCAAACCAATTAAAAATAATAAATTGGTACAAGATTTTTAAAAATATAAATATAGCACCCTTAGGTTCTAATTATTCGACTGTAAAGATTAAAAAAAGAACTTGAAAGAATTTTTGAAATATGAATGTAGTGACGCATGATTATGACTTATTAAGTGTGCTGCTCTTTGCAATATAAAAGTAGTAGTAGAGAGAGAGAGAGAGAGAGAGAGAGAGAGAGAGAGAATGCATATTTCATTAAGTTATTGTAATTGTATACATGTTTCCTGGGTCGATGAGCGTGGTTTGGGACAGTCTTGGGGTCTTTCCTTCAGCAAATATCAACAAAAGAAAAAACACTACTGATCTTACTCGATAATTATACACGGTAGAAATTTCCTGATAACTGTTTTTTTTATTTGGTTTGATTTTATTTAATTGCCTACATGTATCCTGGGTAGTTGAGAGTGTTTTAGGACAGTCTTTGGCTGTTTTATGGTAGTCACGGAGTCTTTCATTTGGTTATAATTACCAACATGGGGAAAACACTCTCCTGATCTTACTCGGTAATTATATAATGCAGGATTTTACTGACCACTGCATTTTTGTTTTAAGGTTTGATTCAAAATAATTGTATACATGTATCCTGGGTAGGTGAAAGTGTTTTCGGACAGTCTTGTGCTAGCCCCGTGACTTTCAGGGTTATAGGCAGAAAAATTAAACTGTTGGATGTCTAATTCATGCATAAGTTGTTGGAAATAATCAAATATAAAATTGCTGGACAGATTTGGGGAGGCAAGCAAGTGTTAATAAACATTGCCTAAACTTTTAGAACAGTTTTTGCTTTGATATTCTTCAAAGGAATAGCCAATGGAAATCTTGGGGACGCACACATTATGGTCAACAAGTATTGGTTGCTTGACTTGATAGTAGGTGAGGAACCAACAGTCTACCATTCTTCTGCTAAATGGCTTGTGAAATGGTCAAATGCAGGAATAGGTTGTAGATGTGCCTTAGGTATCTTCTGCTTAGGACTTCCTACCGTTTGACAAGTGTGACAAGATCTACGGTACTTATAAACATCACTTTTAATTTTCGCCAAATAAAAATGATTCAGGATCTTGTGATAAGTCTTACTGACACCAAAATGACCAGCTAGAGGAGTTTTATAGGCTAGACTATGAATTTCCTGTCTGTACGACTTAGGAACAAAAATTTGATGGCTCTTTGACCACTCATCACCAGCAGGTGCATCAGGTTGTCTCCATTTACTCATAATGACCCCATTTTTCTCAAAGTAACATACTAGTATTTGTGTTGCTTCAATTTCTGAAACCTAGTCTTGTGTCTTCTCTGAGGAATAATATTTGGGAGCCAATAACTCGCATTAAAATGTCTTGCGTGCTTATAAAGTAACTGTTAATTTCTGTTCAGATAACAACTGCAGCCAGAAATTGGCTAGTGGTTTCTATTTTTCTGTGAAGAAACTAACTTACTTATGAATCTCTCTCTCTCTCTCTCTCTCTCTCTCTCTCTCTCTCTCTCTCTCTCTCTCTCTCTCTCTCTGCTGAGTGATTAAGTAAGTAATTTAAAGTATGGAATTTACTTTATCCATTGTTCCATGGCACATATATTAGGGATAACAGGCAAAATTTAAAATTTCTTCTCAGGTTCAAAAAATAATAGTTTTGTGTGAAGGTCATAGCATCAGAAATGACAGATTAGCAAATAAAATATAATCCATTTCATGGTTTTTTGTTCATACTAAGTGCAAACAACTTATTTTATTGCCCGCCAAAAAACATTCTCCAAAAAGTGAGCATTTTTATACAGTGTATATATTAAATACAGATCCAGTAATGGAATGTTTTTGGGAATTAATTCTTGAAACAGTCACTAGGGAATATAACCTGACTGATCTTGAAGCATAATTTATAAATACAAAAGATAATGTGTCTCGGGGAATCCAGAGTTTACAGTATTAATTCCTCAGAATTTGCAATTATGAGTGTATGTCCAATCCAAAAGCCAGATTGTGTGAAAAGCTTGTCTTTATTCATGTTTTATTCATGTGAAAGTGAAAAACAAAAGGGATTGGCAAATCAGTCTATAAGAACAATGCAACGAAACAATCCTGGTATTTGTTCTTTATAATTGCCTACCTGTATGATAATTTTTGTTTTAGACTAATTCGTCTAACAATATTGTTTTTATGGTTTACTTTTCATATTTATTTTTCTCTAATATTTCCTATGAAAAGTTAAACACAGTGCTTTATATAGTTTTTAGTTATTTATTTTGCTTTATTGCATAGTTGTATTGTGCTGATATTTTTTGTGTCATGACAATATTAACTTATATTTAAAAAGGATAAAATAATAATAAAATCACGACAATGAAGATGTTTATGCGGGGGAGGGGGTGGATGCTACAACAGCCTGAGCTGTGAGTAGCCTTAAAAGCTTTAAAAGCTTTTTAAAACATGGGGGGAGAGTTCTGTTACGTATAGGCTCGTATAAAAATAACAAAAGAAAAGAGTGAAGCCAACAAGCTTTGTAAGTTTTAACAAAATAATTTATTTCCCTAGAAAACAAGGTAAAAATATGAAATAGGACTTACGGTTTGTGAATATAATCCAAAAATTAATCCTAGAATTCAAAAATATCAGTCCTATCACTAAAAAGTTCTAAATTGAATCCAGGTTCGAATCTCGATGAAGTTCCAATATCGAAGGCGATGACGTCAGATGAGGTCGTTGTACTGATGGCAACAGTTCCTCGTTGAATCACAATTTATAATGTTCCCGTTTAGAATCCCAGAATAAATTTCCACTAAATGTCTTTGTCCCAGAATTTTTATAAAGAAGAGCACTTGTGTGTTTTTTCTAGAGAATATATAAATTATTAAATCCACAAAACAGTAGAAGTCTAAATCAACTGGCATCAACATAAAAAAAAACACCTTGAGCTCTAAAGGTATAAGATACGACTGTCAAATCTACTAGAAAACGTCTGTTTTAACCCACGATTTTAGATCACATGGTGACTCACGTGACGGGGCTACGTGATCACTAATTTGAACAGCGCAGTAAAAATATGCCATTTAGCACGTAGCTTACAATAACCCTATTTAAGAATCAGATTCTCACGCTAGAAATAAATAAATAAGAAAGGCTGTTTACAACTTAGCTAACTTTATGTTACGTTTTGGCTCGTACAAAAGTAACAAAAGAAAAGAGTGAAGACAACAAGCTTTGTAAGTTTTAACAAAAATAATTTATTTCCCTAGAAAACACGGTGAAAAGGTGAAAATATGAAATAGGACTTACGGTTTGTGAAGAAAATCCAAACATTTATCCTAGTACTGAAAAAATACAAGTCCTGTCACTAAATAATTTTAACTGAATCCAGGTTCGAATCTTGATGACGTTCCAAACAGGAGGGCGATGACGTCAGATGAAGTCTTTACACAAATGTGCAGAACTTCACTTTGAACCACAATTTGTACTGTACTATTCCAACTTGGAATGAATTTCACTGAACGTCTTTCTCCTAAACCACTTGTGTAGTTCTCCGGGGAAAAATAAATTATTATTTAAAAAGTAGATGAACTCCTATAGCCGTCATCCATAACAAGACACATTTCGAGCTCTACAGATCTAAAGAAAGAGAAAAAAAAAACTCTTTCCAGCACAAGAAAAATAATACCTTCTTCTCAAGGTATAAGAACGACTCTGACTGTTTCACAGGGACTTAAGGGTTTAAAAACAGAACTAAGATGTCATTTCATGCACACGCAAGAAGAACGTGTGGTTATTTCATCATCTAACAATCTCAGTACACGATGTAATCACATATGCTTAGGAAATGACCTTGGCCATAACCAATCGTTTACGCCGGTTGTTTATCCAGTCAGCACTCTAAAATAATGCTTACGCAAGCCGAGAGTCATATTTCCGTTCTAAATAAGCACGATGTTTCTTTCAAAAATATCAGATCCCGTGAACATAATCATCATCATAATAAAATATAATGATACAAAAATGAAATAAAAAGAACTCAAATTTTAACACACAAGTAATTAAACCACATGGACGTAACACTTTCCCTCATAAAGAAAAAGAAAGATTTATGTAATAAAGCTTTCTTTTTTACCAGGTAAACTATATACGAGGTAAAAAAAATTACATAAGAACTCTTATGAATTATACAAAGGTGTATATGACAATAATATTTCTATACACGGGAAAGTGCATCTACAATTAAATTCTCTTTTCCGTTGATCTGCCTGATGTCAAGATTACATTCTTGTAAAAACAAACTCTACCTTAATAATCTCTGATTTTCATTTTTCATCTTGTCGATGAAAGTAAGGGGGTTGACATCATTAAACACAACAATCGGAGAAGGAGCTGAACTAATGTAAACTTCAAAATACTGTAATGCCAATATTAAAGCCAAACATTCCTTCTCGATTCTTGAGTAATTCCTTTGATGCTTATTTAATTTCTTAGAAAAATAGCACACTGGATGGTCAACACCATTTCTATCTTCTTGAATCAATACTGCTCCAACCTCAACATCACTTGCATCAACAGAGAGTTTAAAAGATTGACTGAAATTTGGAGCTGTAAGAACCGGAGCACTTTCGAGTATGGCTTTTAACCTATCAAAAGCCTCCTGACGTTTTTCAGTCCAAAGAAACTTGTATTTCTTACTTAACAAGTTTGTCAGGGGTTCAGCAATATTAGAAAAATTAGAACAAAATTTGCGATAGTATCCAGCCATACCCAAAAATCGCAATGGTTGCTTTTTACTGACACCAAAGGGAAATCAGAGATAGGCTTGACCTTAGCATCGATAGGTTTAACTTGACCATGTCCCACAATATGTCCTAGAAAAGTTACACAAGTCCGGCAAAGTTTACTTTTAGATAAATTGATTGTCAAATTTGCATCAGTGAGTCTGTCAAAGAATTTCCGAATCGTTGCTAAATGTGTTCTGTCCAGGTGTCGTTGTAGATTATGACATCGTTGATGTAAGCAGCACAATTATCTAGACCAGAGGCAATCATATTCATCAAGCGTTGGAAAGTACTTGGGGAACCCTTCATATGGAATGGCATTACTTTATATTGATAGAGTCCATCTGAAGTCACAAATACCGAAATTTCCTTTGCTCTTTCCGTTAGTGGAATTTGCCAAAATCCTTTCAGAAAGTCAAATTTGGTGACGTAATTGGCATTTCCAATTTTATCATCGATTCTTGGTAATGGAAATGAATCTGTTTTTGTCACACTGTTCACCTTCCTACAATCAGTACACATACGGCCAGTTTTATCTGCTTTCGGAACAAGTATACATGGTGAACTCCAGTCACTTTTGCTGGGCTCTATGAAATCGTTCTCCAGCAAATACTGAATTTCCTTTTTCAAGTATTCCTGTTTGAGAGGATTTATTATGTATGGGTGTTGTTTCGCAGGTTTTGAATCTACAATTTCAACGTCATGACAAATTGTGTTTGTCCTCGTAGGAATATCAGGAAACAAGTGCTCGTATTAGAATAATAACTATTTAAGTTCATTCCTTTCTTGTTGTTGCAAATGTAAAGGTTTCTGGTCCAGATTTTTCATAATTTCCGAATTCGAAGATTTGTTGCTCCAAGATCAACACAGTCCGATTGAATTTCTTCACTTAAATCTTCAGTTGGTGGGACAGGTACAACTAAATTATTTGCATGATTTACTTGGCTATCTCTTACAATATACTAGTACTCCATTAAATTATTTAGATCAGAGTACTATTATTATAATTTAACTCATTCATTTTTTTCTTAACTTTGTAACGGCCGTAAAATCAAATTTGAAGAAAATTTTGAAGAATGAACAAGAGAGAATGAACTCTATTACAAAACTCAAAACTTCTCCCAATTACAGTTCTGTGAAACAATAATTTCATTTTTGACTTGAATTGCTGAGTGCCAAATTCAAGTATAACAAGCTGGAAAATTTCAGACATAAAATTTGACCCTTGATCCGATTTCACAGATTTGGGAAGGCCAAATTGAGTAAAAACCTTTATCAAAGCTTTTACTATGGTTTTGGTTTTAATATGCCTCAAAGGAATCGCCTCTGGGAATCAAGTTGACGCACACATAATGGTCAACAAGTATTGGTTGCCTGACTTGGTCTTCGGTAAGGGACCAACACAATCTACCATAATTCTGCTAAATTGTTCGTCAAATGCAGGAATAGGTTGCAGATGAGCCTTAGGTATCTTCTGATTGGGTTTTCCTACAATTTGACAAGTATGACAAGATCTACAAAATTTACAAACATCACTTTTGATTCTTGGCCAATAAAAGTGAGTCACGATCTTGTGAAAAATCTTATTAATCCCTAAATGACCAGCCAGAGGAGTTTCATGGGCCAAACTAAGTATTTTCTGTTTGTAAGATTTTGGAACTACAATCTCATAGTTCACTGACCACTCATCACCAGTAGGTACCTCGGGATTTTTCCATTTTCTCAAAAGAATTCCATTTTTAATGAAATAACAGACAGGTACTTCACTGGCTTCAGTTTCACTAATGGCCCTCTGAAACAAACAGGAGATCTTAGGACCTTTTTCCTGTTCGACGACAAGTGCTTGTCGTTTATCACCCTGATTAGATAAAAGAGAATGAGTAGTGAAAAGAGGATCACTGTGATCAATACCTTTTGATTCATCCAAACAAGGAGTGAAAGTGACCTCATCAAAAGCCTGACCAATACTTGTGTCAGCTAAAGGAATATTTTCCTTATCAAAATCATTCTCAAGAGCTTTCTTTGACATAGCTCTAGTAACTGCAAAACCTGAGTATAAATCAGGGAATTCTTTTTCAATAGGATCAACTTTCTGAGTGGATTAACCACAACCTTGTCTCCAGCTAGGTCGTTGCCTAGTAACAAATGAATACCCTCAACGGGTAAACTATGCAGTCCGCCAACTGTCACAGGTCCTGCAACTAAGTCTGATGACAAATTTACAGAATGGAGAGGAACATTAACAAAGCCGCACTCTATTCCCTGAATGGGAACATTCTCATTAGAACAGGACTCCTCAGAAACAGGCAAAATACCTGATAATAATAGAATTTTAATAGGGATAGGATTGGCCGAATCACCCAAGAGTGATATAGAACCCTTCGACATGAATGGTTCATAATTCTCCATAATAAAATCAGACTGAGGTTTATTAGACCCAACAAATCTATTGCTTTCAATACATGACCGTGACCTTGACCTCTTAGAAATAAGAGCATTTGGGATAGGTGTATCTTGATTCTGATGCCTATATTTCAACTTGAAGCAATCAGAAATGACGTGTCCTTTTTTCTTGCAATAGGTACACGTAGGCAGAGACAAGGATTTTGAATTAAGTTTATCAGAAGCTTGATTTTTAGAAGTTGTGCCAGATTGAATTTTAGGAGGAGTCGTATTAGGCTGAAATACCTTTCTACGAGTACACTGCTGAGTGAATGATTTGCCTACAACAGGAACTTTATGAGTGAAGGAGTACTCATCGGCAGCAAGAGCAGCATTTTCCAAGGTTTCAATCTTATGCTCATAAAGATACATTCTAATGTCACTATGGACAGAGTTCCTAAACTCTTCAACTAACATGAGCTGTCTGAGACTTTCGTAATCTTTATTGACCTTTCTAGAAGAGCACCACCTATCAAACTGTTGTGCTTTTTCCCATATAAACTCAACATAACTCTGGTGAGTTGATTTTCTAGAATTCCAAAATTTTTGCCGACAAGCCTCAGGCACCAACGCATAACCTTTCAAAATACAATCCTTAACCACGTCATAGTCAGCACTCTGCTCTAGTGACAGTGAAATGTAAACATTACGAGCTCTACCAGTAAGTACACATTGCAATAACAGAGTCCAGTACTCCCTTGGCCACTTGAAACTTTCAGCAACTTTTTCAAAATAAGGAAAATATCTATCTACTTCTTCTTCCAAAAAAAGGGGGGTACTAGCTTGATATTTCTTATAACATCAAAAGTAGAGGAGTGTTTTCCTTTTTCCAGCTCTAATTCTTTCATTCTAAGTTGGAATTCCCTTTCATCCTTCTCTCTTTGTATTTGCATCTGCATTTGCCTTACTTCCCTTTCTCTTTCCATTTGCATCTTTTCTATCTGAAACTGAACATTTCTTATCTCCAATTCCAACTTTTCTAGCTGGATTTCCGTTTTCAAAATATCCAAACACTCCTGGGTAAAATTCAAAACATTCTCTACTTTTGATGATATTGTGAATGAAAGCCTGTTGTTTTCACTAAAGATTTCAAACAAAATGTAAAATAGTACTTGGGATTTGAAGACTAGGGGAATTAAAATTTCCAGAAACAATTTTCTGAAATATTTGACCAAAATTCATATATCCCGAGGACGAGCGACCCAATTTTCTCCTGTTACATGTAGGCCCGTACAAATGTAACAGAAGAAACGAGTGAAGTCAACAAGCTCTGTATATTTTAGCAAAATAATTTATTTCCCTAGAAAACAATGTAAAATTTGGAAAATAGGACTTACGGTTTGTGAATATAATCCAAAATTTAATCCAAAGAATGAAAAATACAAGTCCTATCACTAAATAGTTCTATTAGAATCCAGGTTCGAATCTCGACGACATACAAATATGGAAGGCGATGACGTCAGATGTGGTCCATGTACGAATATCAACAATTCCTCAATTGAATCACAGTTTTTGTTTCCGAATAATTCCAGAATAAATTTCCATGAATATCTTTCAGAATCTTTTTATAAAAAGAATTCACTTGTTGAATTTCCTAGGAAGAAATTATTAAATCCAAAAAACAAATGAAAAACAATCTAGCAACAAATAAAAAAACCCCACCTTGCTCCTTCAAGATGTTAAAACGACTCTCCCAGAAAAATATTAAGAATGCGTATTTAAACCCCAAAAACATCATTTCAAGTCTCGCGAGATGGGTCATATGGCCTCTTACTACAAGAAATCTATCACATACACCAGTGTAACCCCACTTAAGAACCAATAATAAAAAACGTTGTTTACACATGGTGATCACGCAGGCAAAGTATGGCCCTGATACTGACCAATCATTTTAACTGCCTGTTTACAAACTTCCCAACTTAAGACGAACAAGGTTAACTAAAAATAATTCTCATGTAACACGTTTTACGTCTTGGAGAAACAACATTAACTAAAAGAAAATATCGAATTACTGAAAAAGAATTTCGAATCCTTTCAATAATCATTACAATAAAATGTAATGAAACAAAAAATAAAATAAAAAAGAATTTTAAAACTAACACACAAGCAATTTAATTACATATACGTAAATGAATACATATATATATATATATATATATATATATATATATATATATATATATATATAAAGAGAGAGAGAGAGAGAGAGAGAGAGAGAGAGAGAGAGAGAGAGAGAGAGATAGAGAGAGAGAGAGAGAGAGAGAGAGAGAGAGAGAGAGAGAGATAGATATTCATACGTGCGAGCGTTTATCCAATTGCCCGAAACACTCCTACATTTTCTGTTCTCTGTTGTTAGCAGCAATCCCATTCGTACTCTCCATGCCGAACAAAAAGCTGTAAATCAACCCTTGCCAAATAATTAACAACGCCTATCTCACAGTACGCACAGTAAAATCCTTCGGCGGTGTTGAGTAAAACTTCTTTCAAAAACGGTTCCGCCTCAATAACCGCAAATGAGTCGTCATCGAGTATGACAGCTACATAAATTTTGTCAGGCGACTGTTGCATCAACCCATTAATATTAAACTTCCTCTCGTCATTTTCATCCACTTTGTGCTTGATGAGAGCGTCAAGAAATGTTGTTGTATCCTTGCGCTGCCTCTTTTCTGCATCGTGGTGTTTTGCTCTGTAAATCAGATTGAGTTGGGATGCCAATTTTATATTTATGGCTCCAAAGTATTTGTTTAATTTGATTGCTCTTGAACATCGTAATCACTGATCTCATCAGAAACGTCACTCGCTTCAGGGCACAGTAGGCAAGTTATCATGTTTCTTTTGAGGGTGTACTCTTTCATGCACGATATTCTGCAGTTTCTATTTAGTTTTGTTTGCCTCAAAAATCTGCTCAAGTTTGATTCCTTCCATATATAAGGTCACTGCTAAATTTACCAACATATCAATGTGCTCTACGTTTGTTTCGGAGAATGCGTACATCTTCTGTGCTTCTTTAATGAACCTGTATGAGGCATTCAAACGATACAGCGATATCAATTTGTCGGTCACATTTTTTGACATTCCATTCATTTGGCAGGTTTACGGCACTATTTGCATAAATTCTTTCAGTATATTTTGGCATGGCAATCAACAGCTTCGCCACCACGCAACATTTATATATATATATATATATATATATATATATATATATATATATATATATATATATATAAACCGCCTCTGCATTTCTTTAATACAATATTCACAACTAATATATTTCTCTGTTCACCAGTACAATAGTCTTGCTATATAGCTGTGAAGAAAAATCAACTGAGTTAACACGAGTCTGTCTGTAGACACAATTGATCAAAACCAAACTCATTCATTCATTACAGTCTGAATACATTCAGTAACAATCTTCACGCAGAGAACTGGTTATTGATCTAAAAACAAAATATTAGCTGGCCGTGTTTGTATTAATCGCTACCATAGGCTTGCATGTCTGAGTACACACTCTGCGTAAATTTCGTTTCTACAGTCACAGAAACCATTTGGGGCACTTCCATCCGGACGAGACTCTACCACCCATGATTGAATCACTCATGTCACCTGTGTGCAAGTACCCCCGCGAACAAAATTAAAAGTGATCAACGGGCAACACTCGTGTATGGGCTAAATTGTCATGGGGGGTAGAGATGAGGACAGGTGGAATGGCCTTAGATGGGACAAAAAATGGCAAAATCCTTACTTTGATACTACTAAGTAATGATATGGTGGCCGTTTGGTGAAGTAAGGAATGGAACGGTGGCTAAATAGTGAAATAAGGAATGGAGCGGTGACCAAATGGTGAAGTAAGGAATGGTACGGTGGCCAAAAGGTGTAGTAAGGAATGGTACGGTGGCTAAATAGTGAAATAAGGAATGGAGTGGTGACCCAATGGTGAAGTAAGGAATGGTGCAGTGGCCAAATAGTGAAGTAAAGAATGATACGGTTAATTGGTCTAGTAAGGAATGGAACGGTGGTTAAATAGTGAAATATGGAATGGAGCGGTGGCCAAAAGGTGAAGTAAGGAATGGTACGGTGGCCAAATGGTGTAGTAAGGAATGGTACGGTGACCAAATAGTGTAGTAAGGAATGATACGGTGGCTAATTGGTATAGTAAGGAATGGAATAGTGTAGTAAGGAATGGTACGGTAGCTAAGAAGTGAAGGAAGGAATGGTATGGTGGCTGAATAGTGAAGTAAGGAATAGTACGGTAGCTACATAGTGAAATAAGGAATGGTCCGGTATGGTGATGTAAAGAATGGTACGGTATGGTGAAGTAAGGAATGGTAGGATGGCCAAAAGCTACCAAAGATGTTTTCAGTCCACATGATGACTGTAGAACTTTGAACTGAAAGAACTGAAAATAAGCTGGAAGATTTATTCGAACCTTGCTAGTCAATATTAATGTTAAACAGACTGGAACAATACATTATACATATTTTAATGTAATTGATATTTGGTCATTAGACACTAAAACTAGGTATACACATGCTGGGACTTTCCAATGATCTGCACAAGTTTACATGGGTGGGACTTTCAATTATCTGCATAAGTTTGCATGGTGACAGGATTGTCACTTGCTAAAGCGTCTTCTTGGAAAATTTCAGAACACTTATTGTTGGAGCATCAGTTCTGTACATGTAAGCGTTTGTCATTAGGTCCGGATTCTGAAATATACAGGTGTAACACATTACTTTGCAATGTAATATTGTACAGAATGTTGAAATTAATAATGTCACCTCATGATCCGCATTGAAGAGAGCTCAAACTTGTCTGAAGAATTTGCATGTTTATGAAAATCTGTAAATGTTCTGCAAGTCAGTGAAAAGATTTATTTGACTGGTAGTCTGTATTAATTTTTTTAAAAAGATTTATTCAGTTAAGCCATGTTCAACATGACCGGTATTTCTTAGTGCTACTGCGTGAGTTCTTGTGACCTAATGATTTTGATAACTTTTCGTCTGACTGTCCATCAGCATTTCCTTGTGAAAACGATAACAGCTTCAGTATTCATCAGATCAGTCATCCTTGGTCAGAATGCTTATATTGATGAAATCCCTGACAAATTAAAAAACCAGCCAGATGTGATCATAAAGGACACAGATTTTGCCCTTGAATTATTGAAAACTGGTATATTTTGCCTCAAGAATATAGTAGCACATTAATTTTGTATCGGATTTTCACCAAACTTGATCTTAATGTTTATGTGCATGAAATTGGGGATGAAATTATAAATCACAAAAGCAGTGCTGTATGCCACAATTATTATCTATTTACCAGCTGAGCATATAGAAATTGTGACATTGTTGGCAACCTTGTTGGTTGTGAGTTCCTCTTCAACAGAATGTGAACTAGGATTCACGCTCATGAACAATATCACATATATAATCGAACAACCATTTAATTCTTCTGGACAGGGTGGGTGTTACAGAATAATATAATAAAATATGGTCTTCTCAGGCAAGTGGATTTTGTCAACCCTGTGCTTCTGTTTAAAGAGACTTGCCCTAAGCCTGTGTCTGAAAATTTATTTGTGCACCGGAGCAATAGGATAATGGTTGGTATCAGGACCCAAAGGTAAACATTGTTTTCTGTGAAATATTTGCTTTGTTACGTATATCTAATTAAATTGCTTGTGTGTTAGTTTTAAATTCCTTGTATTTTATTTTTGTTTCATTATATTTTATTGTAATGATAATTTGATTCTTAGATAGGGCTATTCTTGCATACGTGATAAATGGCATTTTTTTTTTTTTTTTATTGCGATGTTCAAATTAGTAAATCACGAAGCCTGTCACGTGAGATACCATTTGATCTAAAATCGCGGCTTTAAACAGACGCTCTCTAGTAGATTTAGTGAGTCGTATGTCCACACCTTGAAGGTACAAGGTGTTTATATTGTTGAAGCCAGATTGTTTTTGAAGTTCATTTGTTTTTGGAACTTAATAATTTATTCTCTAGAAAACTAAACAAGAGTACTTTTTTTTCAATAAAAAGTTCTGGGAGAAAGAAATTCAGTGGAAATTTATTCTGGAGTTCTATACGGAAACATAAACTGTGATTCAATCGAGGATCTATTACCACCAGTACAACGGTCTCATCTGACGTCATAGCCTCCATATTGGAATTTCATCGAGATTCGAACCCAGATTCAATTAGAACTGTTTAATGATAGGGCTTGTATTTTTCAATCTTAGGATTAAATTTTGGATTATATTCACAAACCGTAAGTCCTATTTCCAATTTTACATTGTTTTCTAGGGAAATAAATTATTTTGTTAAAATGTACAAAGCTTGTTGGCTTCACTCTTTTCTCTTGTTATTTTTGTACGAGCTTACACATAACAGCTTTATTTGAAAGACTGAAATATACTGATTGGCAAATGAACACATCAGTCAATTAATATACATTTCTCATTTAATGTACAGCAATTTCAGCGTTGTGACAAAATTAAAGTAAAAATAGGAACCTTTTAGTCACATATAATTCAAGTCGGGGCAAGTGGAATTGGAGTCAAGGCTTGTGACTTTTTGCTCTGCTGGTCATAGACCAGAAGAGCTTATGGGATGGTCTGTTGCCCTTCATCCAATGTCTGTCTATCCACTAACGCACGTTTGTTATCGCTATTCATACTAAACTACTTGGCGACCGCTCCGGTGGCCTAGTGGTTACAGCGTCCGCCTTGGATAAGGGGGGAGGGGGTCGAGGGGTCGAATCCTGGCCGAGTCATACCAAAGACTTATAAAAATGGTACTAACAACTGCCTCTCTTGGCGCTCAACATTAAGAGGTTAGTGTTAGGACTAGTCGGCCTGGTGTCAGGATAATGTGACAGGATAATGGGCAGGACATGATGCTACATGTCTGCGGCACGATGCCCGAGTACTAGACATCACTATAAATTGCCACACAGTGATAAGACTGAAACATTGTTAAAGTTACGTTAAAAATCCAAATCACACACACACACACACACACACACACACACACACACACACACTAAACTACTTGGACGAATGCCAAGAACTTTACACACACACACGTGCACATTTATCGCATGGTCTTGTTTGTCCTAAATGAAAATGATACTTGTCGCACATCCAATATGTCTACTTGGTGTTAAGTGAAAAAGGTGTTGATTTAACATTCAATATGGCCATCACAGCAGCCATCTTGAAAACTTCTTATAACTGTCCCTCCTTAATTGATGGTCATATCAACATGGGGTTTTATTAAAAATATCAAGCAAGTCTATATTTTCATGCATTAATCATCTTGTCTACCTTTATCTGGCCATTCATGCCTTCGGAACATAATGAACACTTGATTCTACCCCTTTCCCTGTATAAATTTACATCCTGTATCACACCTACCGCGAGAAAAGGGGGGGGGGGGCAAGTGGTCTAAAGCGCTCACCGTTACGGATCATTGCCATCTCACCTCTGTCTGCGTGGGTTCGAGTCTCAGGTTCGGCCGATGTGGGTATGTGAGAAAACTTGCAAGTAGCTTCTCATGGGTCGGTGGTTCTTTCCGGTGTTTTCCCGGGTTCTTCCTCCACCATTTATACTGGCCGCATTGTATAACCTATCTTGTGCTGAAAAATGGCATTAAACCCGACAACAACAACGACAACACACCTACCGGTGGTCATTGATAACTGTTCCATATGTGCACATTTTATTTCCGCTTGACTGCGTTTTGTGCCAAGCGACCAAATTATTGACATACAAAACAAAACCGGTATGATTAATTAGCATTGTTTGAAGCGTCTTGATTGTATTGCGCTTACTCAAACCAAATCATCCCAAGAGACATAGGACAGAATTTCTGGCAACAGAAAATGTCAAAAATGACATAAGTGAAACACAGAGAAATTGGAAATCTTGTTATTGTGAATCCTGAATGGATTGTCATATCAACATGACGTTTTTGCTAAAAGACTTCTAACGATGTCTACTTGGTCCTAAATGGAAATGGTGCTGATTTGACGTTCAATATGACAACCACAACAGCCACCTAGAAAATCTTTTATTGATACTCCTCCTGAACAGAATGTTCTGTTGACGTGGTTGTTTTTCACCAAAAGACTCCAATGATGCCTTGTTGGTCCGAAACGAAAATGGTGCTGATCTGGGATCTAATATGGCTACCACAGTGGTCAGCTTGAAAATCTTATTATTACTACTTCTGAATGAATGAAAGGTCATATCAGTATGGGGTTTTCACTATGAGACTTCATATAATGTTTTGTTGATCTTAAAATAAAACCGTGCTCATCTGACATCCAGTATGTTGCCGTCTTGAAAATCTTATTAAAGGAAAAGACATTTAGACATGGGTTTTCATCAGAGGAGTTCTTATTGTGTGTACTTAGTCCTAAATGAAAATTACTAACCCTCAATATGGCCACCATGGTGGCTGTCTTGAAATATTGTTATACTACTCCCAAATGGATGACTATGTCAACATGTGGTTTTCACCAGTAGACTTATTATGATACCTAGTTTGTCCTAGATGACACAGTGCCAGAGTTACATCCAATATGGCTGCCATGACGACTATCTAGAATCTTGCTGTCACTACTTCTCCTGAATTAATGATCATTATGACATGGGTTTTTACCAAAAGAATTATAATGATATCTACTTGGTCCTAATTGAAAATGGTGCCAATCTGACCTAATATCTACTTGGTCTTAATTGAAAATGGTGCCAGTCTGACATAATATCTACTTGGTCATAATTGAAAATGGTGCCAGTCTGACATAATATCTACTTGGTCATAACTGAAAATGGTGCCAGTCTGACATAATATCTACTTGGTCTTAATTGAAAATGGTGCCAGTCTGACATAATATCTACTTTGTCATAACTGAAAATGGTGCCAGGTTGACATAATATCTACTTGGTCATAATTGAAAATGGTGCCAGTCTAACATCTACTATGTCAACAACAGCAGATAATTTGAAAATATTGCTATCACTAAAGAATATTAAAGATGGTTTTAAATAGAATGGTCTTATCTTGAATTCCTGGAAATTCTTTTTGCCCAGTAGAATACCAGCCCCTTCAAATGACACTTGTTCTTGACCTTTGTCTGAAAAACATTTTTTCTTTGGGCACTGTGATAAGGTTATATATAATTCCTGGGGAATTTGCATGATACCATATATCTCTATGAGTCCTCTATACCAAGATGAGTGACTCTGATCCGTTTAGGCCTCTTGTTTTCCTTTTCAATCGTTAAACTGAATTGATTTTTTCATTGCGGGATAGTAATTCATCAAGTTCTGAAAGTCTGCAAGACATTCTAGTTGAAGGTCTGTCTGCCTGTTAGCAAATTGTTAAGATAATTTTGTTTCTGGATGACAACTCGAGTTCTGCTGATAGTCTTTTTTCTGAGACACTGCTCTTTCATTGGAGATCATTCAGCAGGACCCTTCATGACTTTGTAAAAGTACATTTCTAGTTTTACTGAATTTCATATATTTTCTTTTATTGAAGCAATGCCCATTTGATGCAGTATTATAGTTTGTTAAGGGCTTTTGACTCCATTTTTACTAAAGCAATACCTGTTGGATGCAGTATTATAGTTTGTGAAGGGTTCTTGACTCCCTTTTATTGAAGCAATACCTGTTGGGTGCATTATTATAGTTCAAGGGTTTTTTGTTCCCTTTTATTGAAATAATACCTGTTGGATGCAGTATTATAGTTTGTTTTGGGTGTTTGACTCCCTTTTTCTTGAAGCAATACCTGTTGGATGCGGTATTAAAGTTTAAGGGTTTTAGACTCCCTCTTTCTACAAATAAATTGCATTGGTGGAAAGTTCTGTCCTTGTAATCTAGTACTTGTATGGAAAAGCTCGACAACTGAACACGAGAAAATTAAAAGAATACAATTTATTTCAAATGTTAACACTCAGATAAATAAAATTTAAATGCACAATGTTGAGAGTGAATTTTTTAAACTTGAGTGTTTAAATGAAAAGGGTCTGTATCTGCATGTTGTGCTAGTTTTTAAATGTGATATGATACCATATCATGAACAGTAACAGAATTCACACAAAATCCTCTACAAAATTTAGAATTTGCAAATATATAACTCTGAGATCCACTCTGCTCTAGATTTTGTATACTTCTGATATGTCTAACTTTTGAAATAATTATCACTGTAACCTGCAGGCCCAATTATTTGGGGGGGGGGGGTGACTTGTTTTGCAGGAGTGGACTAAATTCTTAAATCATCTTTATACAAAGATGATTCTTACCCATCCTGCCAATTTTTTTAAGTTTTAATATTTACAACATTTTTATTGAGTTTATGAAGTACAAAATGAAAGTTCCTTCGTAAAACAATCGGCTTAAAAAAGATGATTCTTTGGCAACATGTGTGATTATGTTAATTCACATCTAGCTCATATTTTGTATTTTTATGATTATTTTAAAATGTGATACACATATTGATAATGTATCTGTTGACTCCATAACTCTTACCCGTTTAGTTCCAGCAGAGTTATCTCTCTTAATTGCAATGGAGTACCTGGTTCAGTCCATGTCAAATTGACAATATAACTTTTTTCTCTATGCCAGTATATGACACACATGCTGGAGTAGGATAGAAAGTGAGGTCTCTGGAAAAATGCACGGTACTATTATACCTATAGGGGACAGCCTCTCAGTGTGTCCATAGAAATGCACAGATGCTATGAGGGCACCATTTAAAAATGTACAAGTTCGAGGTAGTAAAATAAATGGACACTTAACATTTTTGTTCAAATCTTGACAGTCTTTTAACAATAAAATGTATAAAATCTTCAGAAAATAACATCTTGGCTTAGGTGGGGGCTTTTGATAAATATTGTTATAGCAGACAGAATTGTTTGGCTTGATGGCTTTGTCAGTAGAACCATGCATGTAACAAAATAAGTTATGTAACCATGATATAGATGATGTTGGCCTAATACTGGCTATGTTAACTGCAAAATATGATAAATCGTGTATAAAATGCAACTATTTTGTTCTTGAAAGGTATGCAATAAACCAGGATAGAGAACACTAGAGAGTTCAAAGAAGGTGGCTTGGTTGTGGTAGAGTATTTTGTATCATATAGGATATTCTGGTATCTGTAATTTTAGGTAATTTATTGGCATTCCTTCCAATTTTTCTGTTTAATTATCCTCCAATAATTGTCCATTTTGTACACTTTCTTGGCTAGAAATTCTTCATGCAGTTCAAGTTTTTTGGCATTCCCTTTTGTAGAAGCAGTAGGAATAACATTCAGACAAGAGCAGTTTCTTTAAGTCAGCAATTCCCACTGACACTTGCATTCACCCGTTTATAACCCACAGTTGACTTTCAATTATTTTTAATTATTTCTGACCAGCTGTTTCTTTTGGGAATTCTTCGTATATGGCCAAACCTTTCTGAGTGGTAACCATATTACCTGTATATTGACCATTTCTTCCATTCAAGTCCATACTGAGTGGCAACCACATTACCCACATATTGCTCATTCCTTCCATTCAGGTCCATACTGAGTGATAAACTCATCACCCACATATTGCCAATTCCTTCCATTCAAGTCCTTACTGAGGGGTAACCACATTACCCACATATTGCCCATTCCTTCCATTCAAGTCCTTACTGAGGGGTAACCACATTACCCACATATTGCCCATTCCTTCCATTCAAGTTCATACTCAGTGATTAGCACATTAGTTACATATTGCCCATTTCTTCAAGTCCATACTGCTCTGCAAACTTTGCGTCCCATTGCAAGAATCCAAATAGCACAGGATCAGATTGGCATCTTCATGGAAGGCTGCACTCCATGTGCCGGTGATGTAGAGAACATGGACTTGTAACAAGCTATCATTATATGAGAATTTGCAGCTTTGATATCACCATCAAAGCAGTGTCATGTTTGGTCAAACTTAATGTAGTTTTTGTTCGTTATTTCATTTTTCGCCGATGAGTGATGATGCCTTTTTTTTAGTTCGATGGAGAGTGGTGGATCTAGGGGAACAGATCCATCAGTTTTGTAATCATCTTTCAGAGTTATGGATTGGATTGGTGGTTGGTTCTTGGAAGAAATCAATTAAGATTCATGACCACATGCAAATCATTTGTGATCACCCTGGAACAAGTGATATGTTGTTTGTGATCACTCTGGGACAAATGATTTTTGGAGGTGTGGGTAATGTAATAAACCTAGGGTATTTGGATTCTCTGTTTACTGCTTTTTTAGATTTTAGGATTATTTCTTTTTTATGAGGAGTTGGCATTTGGAAGATATTTCTCAGCCTAAGTAATCAGCCAATTTCTATAACCAAATGTCATATTGTATGGTATTCATGAAACTTTATGATAGCATGGATTAGTTTCATAAAATGGACTTTTCCTAATTTCTCAACATTTGGAATTATGGGGATATTTTTATGTGTTTGTAATTTGAGATAGGAATAATTCTTTGTACTGTGTGTTTGTAATTCGAGATAGGAATAATTCTTGTACTGTGTGTCTGTAATTTGAGATAGGAATAATTCTTTGTACTGCATGTTTGTTTTGTTTCTGGATTGCATTGTGGGAAGTAATAACATTCAGCTTGAAAAGACATACTGGTGAATCATACAAATATGAAGCAAGGTAAGCCATTCAAGTGTGAAATTAGTTTTATGATGTGTGGTCATTAGAGAAAAATTACTTATAATATTCATGCCATTAAGAACCTTTCAGTTGACGATGACTGTGGTCTTGAGGTACTTGCAAATAGGGGAAACAATTGACATTAAGCCACTCACAAGTGTTTGATTTGCTCAGTTGAGAGACTCCTTGCTTGTAAAAATATTATGTATATCTAATTTGCATTATTTGTTAGTTTTTTACATTAATTTTATTTCATTATATGCTGTTGTAATGTAGCATTGTATGTGGGACTTAACCTTGTCCAAAATCAAGTTTATTTTCTACTTGACCTGAATTATTGATTTTTTAATTCTGTAAACAACTAACACATGGCTAAAATATTCTCAGTGTGTATGGGTTTAATATCTGGATCACTGTTAACAGAAGTAAATGTTTATTTGGGTCTGGGTCTAGGTTACTGAAATTCCCCTACAAATTACCTGGTGTACCTGACGTAGTTCAGGTTATAAATTTTCATAACAGACTTTCTAATTATTGCCAACAGGCACATCAATGGAAAAGACAATTAAATAGTAGATGCACTTTCACATATGTAAAAATATTACACTGTTTCATGTATACTTTGTGTCATTCATAAGATTATTTTCTCATGTAACCTTTTATAACATGTATATTTGACTCATAGTAAAAATGAAAGTTTAATTGCATAAATCTTGTTCTTTATGAGTGTAGGTGTTATCTATATGTAATCTGCATTGTTTGTTAGATTTTTTTCACTGTATGCTATGGATAATTGTAATTTTCTAGCTGACCTTGTCCAAATGCACATGTGCACACACACACATTACATAAATACATACAAAATTAAAAAGATCTAAAAAGCTTAAAATGTTAACATTTTAATTTTTTATCTCTTGTATGCTGCAACATTAACCCATCCAACCCTTTCTGTAATTGCACAAGATTTGAAATCATAAAACCTGTCAATATAACATAGGAAATAGATCACTGAAACAATGCTGTATACAGCCTACATGTGGTATCCATATGGTAGCAAAACTTAAATGAAGAAATATAAACTCTCTGGGAACTCTCAAGGAAAACTGGGAAGATAATTATTTATTAAAATACCAATTAGCCAGTTAGGTGTCAGCCCAAGCAGCTTAAAAAAATTCCTTACGTTAGTAAATTACAATTATGATCAATATTTTTATCTACTCACTTGTCCCTACCTACCCCTGCAACTTGTCTCAACTTATTCCTCTTGAGAGCCCCTTTTATTCCTGAATTGCACATGACTCTTCATTTTTTAAATTTTTAATTTCTTCATTAAAAATGTTGACCACTCACAGCCAGGAAAATTCTTTCTTTATTAACAAAATGTGGCCACTCATGGCCAGGAAAATTATTTCCTCATTAAAAACAGCTGGTCATTCACAGCCAGGAAACTTGTATCTTCATTAAAAAAAGTTGGCCACTCATAGCCAGTACATAATCTCTTCATTAAAAAAAAAGTTGGCCACTCATGGCCAGTAAATAATCTCTTCATTAAAAAATGCTGCCATTCACAGCCAGAAAACTTGTCTCTTCAATGAAAAATTTGGCCATTCATAGCTAGGAAACTTGTCTCTCATAAAATAAGTTGGTCACTCATAGCCTGGAAACTTTTAGAAACTTACATATTGCACAAATATACCATCAACCATAATTCAGAGATCACAAGTAAATTTCTTTCCAAAATGGATACTGAAAATAATGGTGTACTTAATTTCATAAAATGAATTCAAGACATAAGCAAAACGTGGTAACGTTCAATTGCAGAAGTTGCTCTGTGGATTCCAAATTTGGAAACACTGCTTTAAAACTTTTCTTGACATCTCATGGTCATGTATCTTCATAAAACCTGATACAGATCTATGCGAGATGCCATCTTATGAGCCTACCTATCTGGAATAATAGCACACATTCTATGGAATCTTGGCAGCCATCTTAAATAGAGGTAGGAATCGTGTATACAATCAAAATACTTTTCTAGAGTCTAACTTGATACATACTCAGGACTAGAGTTGCCACCTGAAAAGCTCCAAAATATAGAACAATGTATGAAATGGACATATTTCAACACTATAATTTACTATTCAAAATGGACATATTTCTGCACCATAATTTACTATTCAAAATCGACATATTTCACAACAACAATTTACTATTCAAAATTGACACATTTCAACATGTATTTTACTATTCAAAAGGGAATGATTCCTTAAAACATTTAACATGTGGCAATCCTAACTATCAATATTGGTCAACAGTAGAATAAAACATGAACTAAATGATATAAAATGTCATAAAAAAGATTTCTAAAATGCTTGTTTGCACAGTTTTGCATGCAAAGTACCCCAGAAAGGTGGCACATGTAAAGTATCCAGAAGGGTCTCACCCCTGCTTGTCATGGACTTTTGAATTTTTTCATGATTTCTCCTGGATTTTTATACTGGGAATTCCACCTCTGACATTTTCAAAAGGGAGGGATTTTCAGTATGTCAGGGAAACTGTTTTTATATGAGAATGGAATCTAAGTTTCCATAAATGTATGGTTGGTGCATAAATTTGTATGAATAAAGATAAAACTTGCTTTTGTAGCAGTGACCATGTGTTGCAACAATGACAGTAAGTCATGTCTATTAGGATTGTGGCAACAGCTTTGTAGCAGTGACCATGTGCTGGAAAAATGACACTGTCAATGTCTATTAGGATTGTGGCAGCAACTTGTAGCAGTGACCATGTGTTACAGGAATGACACTGTCATGTCTATTAGGATTGTGGCAACAGCTTGTAGCAGTGACCATGTGCTGAAAAAATGACACTGTCAATGTCTATTAGGATTGTGGCAGCAACTTGTAGCAGTGACCATGTGTTACAGGAATGACACTGTCATGTCTATTAGGATTGTGGCAACAGCTTGTAGCAGTGATCATGTGCTGAAAAAATGACACTGTCAATGTCTATTAGGATTGTGGCAACAGCTTGTAGCAGAGACCATGTGTTACAATGACACTGTCATTGTCTATTAGGATTGTGGCAACAGCTTGTAGCAGTGACCATGTGTTACAAGAATGACAATGTCATGTCTATTAGGATTGTGGCAACAGCTTGTAGCAGTGACCATGTGTTACAAGAACAACACTGTCACGTCTATTAGCATTGTGGCAACAGCTTGTAGCAGTGACCATGTGTTACAAGAATGACACTGTCATGTCTGTTAGGATTGTGGCAACAGCTTGTAGCAGTGACCATGTGTTACAAGAATGACACTGTCATGTCTGTTAGGATTGTGGCAACAGCTTGTAGCAGTGACCATGTGCTGGAAAAATGACACTGTCAGTGTCTGTTAGGATTGTGACAACATATCTGGCAGTGACCATATGTTACAAGAATGACACTGTCATGTCTATTAGGATTGTGGCAACAACTTGTAGCAGTGACCATATGTTACAACAATGACACTGTCATGTCTATTAGAATTGTGGCAACAGCTTGTAGCAGTGACCATGTGCTGGAAAAATGACACTGTCAATGTCTATTAGGATCGTGACAACAGCTTCTGGCAGTGACCATGTGTTACAACAATGTCATGTCTATTAGGATTGTGGACAACACCAGATACATTACCAACAAAGAGCAAATATTACATGTCTGCCATTCTATAAAATTGCCAGTTGCTAAAATGCTTTTAAGAACTAGATAATGAAAGTGTCTCACTGATAAATTGCAAAAAGCCAATAAGTGCTTGATTATTGTATTTTATCTACAAGTTGAGTACTTACTTGACCAAACAAAGCATTGTTGAAGAGTGTTATAGGTTTTGTTATGCTGATGACATAAACTGTGTGCAATTTTCACTCATACTTTTCCTTTATAATGGGGTGAATGTTCTTTCACAGTATATTTATATATACAACACAGCCATTATACATATTATGTCAAAAAATGGAATATCCTTTCTTTTTATTCATTAAATTCCTGCAACCATTTTGGCCAAAATAATAATCTTAAGTATTTTTTTTTAATCAAGAATTGTGCATCTTCCTTTACTCATCTGTGCCACCTTTTTATGCCTACTGGCAGTCAAATAGTTTCTTGTTCTCTATGTTATGCTTTTTACACTGAGAAACTAGTGTATCGTATTTGTACATAAGCGCTTTTCTTTTCTTGCTTACATATAGAAAATTGTTCAAAATTTTAATCAAATTTTCATTTATCAGAATTTCTTCAATATTATATAGAATTTTACAAAACATTTTGTAGCAATTCTACCAACGCCCAGAATGGTTGGCATCTCTGGATCATGTGCATGCCAAAGTAGAAGTAGATATGATACAAGTGTCATGCATGTAGTGTTGGAATTTACCTGTATCTTTAAATTATGTATATGCCAAAATAGAAGTAGATGAGATACAAGTGTCATGCATGTAGTGTTGGTATTTACCTGTATCTTTAAATTATGTATATGCCAAAACAATTACAGGTGTAGTGTTGGTATTTACCTGTATCTTTAAATTATGTATATGCCAACACAATTACAGGTGTAGTGTTGGTATTTACCTGTATCTTTAAATTATGTATATGCCAAAGTAGAAGTAGATGAGATACAAGTGTCATGCATGTAGTGTTGGTATTTACCTGTATCTTTAAATTATGTATATGCCAAAACAATTACAGGTGTAGTGTTGGTATTTACCTGTATCTTTAAATTATGTATATGCCAAAACAATTACAGGTGTAGTGTTGGTATTTACCTGTATCTTTAAATTATGTATATGCCAAAACAATTACAGGTGTAGTGTTGGCATTTACCTATATCTTTAAATTATGTATATGCCAAAACAATTACAGGATATACAAGTGTCATGGCTGGATGTAGTATTTACCAACAAAATGATCAGATTGTTTTATTTGTTAGTTTTAAATTCAACAATGTTGATTTGAAGATGAACATGGACAAAAATAATAAAAAGAAGGATCATGTAAGATTTCATACATGCATTTAAGATGAGTGCCTCAAATCTTAATGTATTGCCCACAAATCAATGAGTTTAATTATCCTATGAATCAATGGGTTTAAGTATGGCCTATGAATTGCTGGGTTTAAGTATGGCCTATGAATCATTGGGTTTTATTATGGTTTACAAATCACTGGGTTTAATTACGGCCTACAAATCAATGGGTTTAGTTATGGCCTACAAATTACTGTGTTTAATTATGGCCTACAAATCACTGGATTTAATTATGGCCTGCAAATCACTGGGTTTAATTATGGTCTACAAATCACAGGGTAATTATGGCCTGCATGTCACTGGGTTTAATCATGGCCTGCAAATTGTTAAAAGGAATATAAATCTTTTTGTTTTCTTGCATGCTAACTTCATATTCATGATCCGACAGAAATCTATACAAAATCAAATTCTCTTGGTAACAAAGCAAGCTGTACTTTCTATACTTGAAGGCTGCCTAAATGTTATTATACTATCTGTACTTTCTATGCTTGAAGGCTGCCTAAATGTTATCATACTATCTGTACTTTCTATGCTTGAAGGCTGCCTAAATGTTATTATACTATCTTTGAAATTAACCTCAACCTCACTCTAAGATTCTACAAATTTAATGTTAATTAGTTACAATTAATGTTAATTAGTTACAATGCACTGAAACCCCACCTCCAGACAAAAAAATGATCAGCAAAGTAACTATTCACTATTATGCAACACAGAATAAAGTGCTGAACTAAAGTACTGTAACAAACATACAACTCGAGAGTCTCTGGGATGGAATGCATAACTCAAGAATCTCTTGGATGGAATGCATAACTCAAGATTCTCTTGGATGGAATGCACAACTCGAGTCTCTGGGATGGAATGCATAACTCAAGAGTCTCTTGGATGGAATGCACAACTCGAGAGTCTCTGGGATGGAATGAATAACTCAAGAGTCTCTGGGATGGAATGCACAACTCAAGAGTCTCTTGGATGGAATGAATAACTCAAGACTCTCTTGGATGGAATGCACAACTCGAGTCTCTGGGATGGAATGCATAACTCAAGAGTCTCTTGGATGGAATGCACAACTCAAGTCTCTGGGATGGAATGCATAACTCAAGAGTCTCTTGGATGGAATGCACAACTCAAGTCTCTTGGATGGAATGCACAACTCAAGAGTCTCTGGGATGGAATGAATAACTCAAGAGTCTCTTGGATGGAATGCACAACTCAAGAGTCTCTTGGATGGAATGAATAACTCGAGTCTCTTGGATGGAATGCACAACTCAAGAGTCTCTTGTATAAAATGTACATTACAATACTGGCTTGAAAAATCTAAACAGGTCATCTACATAGGAATACAAATATGTCTGTCAAATTTCCTTTGTATACCTAACCATAAACAGGTCATCTACATAGGAATACAAATATATCTGTCAAATTTCCTTTGTATACCTAACCATAAACAGTTCATCTACATAGGAATACAAATATGTCTGTCAAATTTCCTTTGTATACCTAACCATAAACAGTTCATCTACATAGGAATACAAATATGTCTGTCAAATTTCCTTTGTATACCTAACCATAAACAGGTCATCTACATAGGAATACAAATATGTCTGTCAAATTTCCTTTGTATACCTAACCATAAACAGTTCATCTACATAGGAATACAAATATATCTGTCAAATTAAAGTGGGTTTTTGCTTAATTGTGCCAAAATGTTTTCTGCAAAAACAAAGTTTCCAAAATTAAAAACTGTAGAAGATGGAATTTGGACTCAAAATCTAAATAGGCCTCACAGACATGAATACAACAATACCTATAAAACTGCATTGCCAGCCTCAAGTGTAGAATTATTCTAACAAGGTTTCTGTCAAAAAAAGTACAATTCCAAAGAGTTCAAAACTATGTAAATATGAAAGACCAAAAATTTGATAACAGTGTGATGATCAAATAAGGTTATCAATATATGCAAAGAAAACCTGCTAGCCAAATTTTATATATATATATATATATAGTGGATTCCTGTTAATTGGGGCACATCAGGATTCGAACACTTTGTCGCAATTAAGAGGCTACCCCAATTATGTGGAAGACTTAAAAAGGTATACATGTATTTTGTCCTATAAGATTTGTCCCAAATAAACAGCTGCCCCAATTAAAAGATGGCCCAATTAACTGGAATCTACTGTGTATATATATATATATATATATATATATACACACACACACATATGCTGGGTGGCTAGACAGGACCAAATCAAGATTCCCCAGATCAGATATATTATGGCTGGACAATATTAAATCAAGATTTCCCTGATCAGACAAAATATGGCGAGACAGGATTAAATCAAGATTCCCCCAATCAGATGAAATATGGCTAGACAAGATTAAATCGAGATACCCCAGTCAGATGAAATATGGCTAGACAAGACTAAATCAAGATTCCCCCAATCAGATGAAACATGGCTAGAGAGGATTCGATCGACATTCCCCAGATAGATGAAATATGGCAAGACAGAATTAAGTCAAGATTCCCCCAATGTAAGCAGAAGAAGCATTTAAAAGCCAACATGACTTGCATGGAAATATAAAAAAATAAAATCCTTAACCTCTTGCAAACTCAACTAAAATGGATTCTCAAATTTAAAGTTTATTAGAGGTGATTATTTCTCTCTCTCTCTCTTGTACATTTGCATACTTTCCTTAGATTTAATTCTGAAACTAATTTTGCCCAAAATTATTTTAATAACTGGTCTGCACTTGACAAAATGAATAGAAAAAATACATTATGTGTTAGTACTGTAGTCATACATATGATAACACTGAAGCCATACATATGATAATACTAGTTATACACATGAGAACATTGTGGTCATACATGTAATGCTGTAGTCATATATATGATAACACTGCAGTCATACATATGATAACACTGTAGTCATACATATGATAATACTAGTTATACACATGAGAACACTGTGGTCATACATGTAATGCTGTAGTCATATATATGATAACAATGTAGTCATACATGTGATAACACTATAGTCATTCATATGATAACAACATAGCCATAAATATGATAACACTGTAGTCATACATTGATAATATTAGTCATAATACTGTCGTCATGATATTTTCATTGATGCTTTTCATGTGATGCTTGTTGATACTGCTGAACACCTGAGTTCAATTTCAGTTAATATTATCTCCTTCATCTTGCAAGAAGTTATAAACATCAAAACTTCTTTAAAACAAAAGACACAGGTAGAAAATAAAGGCTAAGGAAAATTTCCATTATATTTGAATATATGAAAAAGAAGCTAAACTTGTTCTAAAATATACACAACCAAGAATAAAATAAATAATTTCATACAAACATTTCACAACCTGCTTCCAACATCTTTACACTTGATATAGGTAAAATTTAATCTACTTATCTAGATGCCTACAAATTGCAAAGCATTTACTATTATAATAAAATGAGCAACAAAAACAAAACACGAGCAGAATGAATGGTGTATTAGTGCACAACACAAGCAGTCTTATTGATGTATCACTGCACATCCACATGCTTTTCCAATATATTATTGATTATATAAGTACAATTTATAACATAATTCTTTAGAATTTTTCATTTGAGACCAAAGATAGATGGATTTGAAAACAAACATCATTTCACCGTCTCTCAACCTCAACCATATCTAACACAAATTCATTTGCATAACTTATGTCTTTCCTTCATGATTGTGTATTCAAATTTTTTCTCTTTCACAATTTTGAAAACAAATGTCCCTTTCAAAGACACTATATTTTACGTTTTGACCCTTCGTGCTTGTGGCCTAGGAAAGAAGAAAAATCCTTGCACCCCATGAATATGTGGACAAGTATCTCTACAGCAACAGTGTAGGAAGAGGATAGACCGATGAATGGCTGAAATACATACAGAGAGACCATGACTGTATACAGACAGCGAGAGAGACCATGACTGTATACAGACATACAGAGAGACCATGACTGTATACAGACATACAGAGAGACCATGACTGTATACAGACAGCGAGAGAGACCATGACTGTATACAGACAGCGAGAGAGACCATGACTGTATACAGACATACAGAGAGACCATGACTGTATACAGACATACAGAGAGACCATGACTGTATACAGACATACAGAGAGACCATGACTGTATACAGACAGCGAGAGAGACCATGACTGTATACAGACATACAGAGAGACCATGACTGTATACAGACAGCGAGAGAGACCATGACTGTATACAGACATACAGAGAGACCATGACTGTATACAGACATACAGAGAGAGACCATGACTGTATACAAACATACAGAGACCATGACTGTATACAGATATAGAGAGAGACCATGACTGTATACAGACATAAAGAGAGACCATGACTGTATACATGTAATAAAAGACAACACATCAGAAGTCACACTTACAAGTGCAATTTATAACAGTGCTGATTTTGACCGACAGTAGATAACTTATCACAGCTTTTTCTAAGTATATGTTTTGGGCCAAATATGGGCCACATTCCAAATCTTCAGAAAGATTAGTCTGAAAGCATTATCAACCAACTAGATGTGTCAGGAAGAGGGCATTGAGATACAAGCTTATTCTTGAGATAATAACATGCCTGACAGGCATAAATATTAAAATGCATCCAAATTATTGTCTAACACAAGACATTCTCAGTGCATCTGAGCTTACAATGAATGCACTGGACTTAATTAAATGTAGAAACATGAGTGAGATATTTAGTATCCCAGGTTGCTGGTTATTACCAACCCCAATGAGTACAAATGTAGAAACATGAGTGAGTTAGTATCCCAGGTTGCTGGTTATTACCAACCCCATTGAGTACAAATGCAGAAACATGAGTGAGATAATTAGTATCCATGGTTGCTGGTTGTTACCAACCCCATTGAGTACAAATGTAGAAGCATGAGTGAGATATTTAGTATCCCTGGTTGCTGGTTTTTACCAACCCCATTGAGTACAAATGTAGAAACATGAGTGAGACATTTAGTATCCCTGGCTGCTGTACTAACCCCATTGAATACAAATGTAGAAACATGAGTGAGATATTTAGTATCCCTGGTTGCTGGTTATTACCAACCCCACTGAATACAAATGTAGAAATAGGAGTGAGATATTTAGTATCCCTGGTTGCTGGTTATTACCAACCCCACTGAGTACAAATGTAGAAATAGGAGTGAGATATTTAGTATCCCTGGCTGCTGGTTATTACCAACCCCATTGAGTACAAATGTAGAAATAGGAGTGAGATATTTAGTATCCCTGGCTGCTGGTCATTACCAACCCCATTGAGTACAAATGTAGAAATAGGAGTGAGATATTTAGTATCCCTGGCTGCTGGTTATTACCAACCCCATTGAGTACAAATGTAGAAATAGGAGTGAGATATTTAGTATCCCTGGCTGCTGGTCATTACCAACCCCACTGAATACAAATGTAGAAATAGGAGTGAGATATTTAGTATCCCTGGCTGCTGGTCATTACCAACCCCATTGAGTATAGGGTCAATATATGAATATCTGCTTATATAAAAGAATGAACTCCACTGCCACTCGTGTTCAAGATGTAGATTTATTTTGAACTCCACTGCCACTCGTGTTCAAGATGCAGATTTATATAGGAGAACTCCAATGACACTAATGTCAATGACACTAATGTTCAAGATTTATATTTACATAGGAGAACTGAAAAAACTCTAAACACCATGGCTCAAAAGTCTGTCAAGAGTTTTCACTGGTTGCAAGTTTTCCCATGTATCAGATATCAGAATGAGCTATGCCAGGATGGAGAATGATGCTGAATATCGGACTGATTCTCATTCGAGTTATCCAAGTTTCACTGTGTATGGTATGTTACCATAATATTTGGGAATGTAACATGACTTTCACTATCTGTGGTAATCATCTAATGTTACTGTGTACATGTAAAATAATACATGATCATGAGTAACATAAAATAAATATCAACAGAACCAAGAATATGTGCTCAACAAAATTAAAATAGTCCACTCCCAACTGCAATCAGAGACACCAATCTGTATGTGCATTATGTGACTGGTCACACAAAGCACAAAAGATGCATATCACAGACTGATAAACAAATCATCAGATCTACATTTAATTTTCATCCCAGCAACAAAATACAATGTCAAATCTGACCCCAGATTACTGGTGGAAGCTGTCAAATCTGGCCCCTGATTACTGGTGGAAGCTGTCAAATCTGGCCCCTGATTACTGGTGGAAACTGTCAAATCTGGTCCCTGATTACTGGTGGAAGCTGTCAAATCTGGCCCCTGATTACTGGTGGAAGCTGTCAAATCTGGCCCCTGATTACTGGTGGAAGCTGTCAAATCTGGCCCCTGATTACTGGTATTTGGGACATATGTCCTATTCAGATGCAAAATTAAGTGCATATCATAATCCTTAAAATGAATTACACACTGACTGCCTTAAGCCAACCCGCCCCATCAGGCAAAGTATGTGAGTTCTAATTTCTTTACATTTGTATGAAATTCTTAACAAAAACTGAAACAGAAACAAGGTACATTTTTAAAATGTAAGTTAATGATCAATATATTGAATCCAAGTACCTTTTTGACTTGAACTTAATTTTGGAGTAGGCAGTGAAAAAAATGGGACATTTAATTGATGATTTCATTATACAGACTACAAGTTTGAATTACCCAGGTAAAGAAGAATATATATTGACCTTATATTAGATCCATTATGAAATCTGTATGGCATATAATGTCAACAAATTTAAACAAGTGTGTCACTGCTCACCTGGCTGAAAAGCAGGAACACCTGTCCAAGAAATCTGGGCCAGTAGGATGCTTTCTGTAGAAATTTCTTCCAATAAGTTTTATTGCACATGCTATGGAAACAACTGTATAAAAGGTTCCTCAATAATCTGATACCTTCATTCATATTTGAAAGCACACTGGCATCAGTTGTCCAATTCCAGAAAGCCTCGATTATACCAAGATTCACTCCAGAGAAGCTGAAAATAGGTTTTCTGCTTGATTGCTATTCAAGCCACAGCACTGCTTGGGAACCATTATGGACAAATTTATTCTGTGTACAGCACAGGATTATTGCTACCAAGTTTGATCCAAGCTGCCTCAGCCAATCCAGAAAGGTCAGTTGTTCCACACTATTACTTGGGAAGCTACCAAGGACAAAAATCTAGTATGGAATGTATCAAAAGTTATTCTTACCAAATTTAATAAACACTGCACAGTGGTTTTGATGAAGAGACTTTGCAATGCAAGGCACAATGTTGCAAAGGGAGTCCCACCTCACATATAATTTGAATGAACATGTCCTAAGAAACATTCCTGCCAAGTTTGAACCACACTGGCCAAGCTGTTTATAAGTCAAAAACAGCAAGGACATTTGACATATAAATAATATGTTATGTCAAAAGGTCTTCAGCCTAAAAACTGTCTTGAAAGCTCACTGTCAATTAATGCTATTTCATTCTCATTTTCCCAACTAGACTAGAAACTTACTGACCAATATTACACTACTACATGCCATCCCATTAAAAGAGATATAAAATCAAACCTGCTCAATAAACTTCTCCCTAGAGAGCCAAGGTAGGTCATCTGGTACAGCACCACACTCTTAATCCAAGGGTAATGGGTTCTAGACCTGCCCAGGCCAGCCTGGGTCATCTGATTTTGGTGCCTTTGAGAAATGTACTTTAACTTCCATTCTTTCAACATGATATAGTCAATAATGTGTTAGAAGTGCCATCAAATCAAACAAATAAATGTATCCCAAAACTGTTGATAAAACACTTAATTTAAAGCATACATCAGTTTCTTCATTTGTTTTCATATATCATACATAAAACAATTCTTCAACATTCATAGCTTATCATACTCAGAGCACTGGAAACATTAAAATACAAAGATTTTTAAAAATAAAAATATAATTTTAAGATTAGAGTGCTGGAAACATTAAAATACAAAGACTTTTAAAATAAAAATATCACTTTAAGATTAGAGCAATGCAGGTAACTGCACATAAATACAGGAATTAAACATCAGTTATAATCACTATAATGTCAAAAGATAGAAAGTTTTAAGAATCCTTATCGTCTTCCATAAAATCCCCCATGTCTATATCCTCCTCCTGAACTCCACTCTCGTCAATTGACTCGCAGGATACTCCGGCATTCAGTGGCTTGATCTGGGACATATTCAGCCGTGG
The DNA here is from genome assembly GCA_016617855.1 of Megalonaias nervosa. NCBI lineage: Eukaryota > Metazoa > Mollusca > Bivalvia > Unionida > Unionidae > Megalonaias > Megalonaias nervosa. Next base: position 46,638 of record JAECUM010016734.1, read on the forward strand.
TAGGGTCATCTGCTCTGGATAGATCCAGGGTTTGAGGTGAGGGTTGTGTTTACCTTTCCACTTTGGATAATTCTTGCAGGCTTTGTGTATTCGAGACATGATCTACAAAAAAAGGCAAATTCTTTTCATCAGCAGCTGAACTTATCCTACACCCATCAATAACACTCCCAAAATTACATATCTATCATACATCCATCATTAACACTCCCAAAATTACATACTTATCTTACATCCATCAATAACACTCCCAAAATTACATATCTATCATACATCCATCATTAACATTCCCAAAATTACATACTTATCTTACATCCATCAATAACATTCCCAAAATTACATATCTATCATACATCCATCAATAACATTCCCAAAATTACATACTTACCTTACATCCATCAATAACATTCCCAAAATTACATATCTATCATACATCCATCAATAACACTCCCAAAATTGCATACTTACCTTACATCCATCAATAACATTTCCAAAATTACATATCTATCATAAATCCATCAACAACACTCATAAAATTACATATCTATCATACATCCATCAATAACACTCCCAAAATTACATATCTTACATCCATCAACAACACTCATAAAATTACATATCTATCATACATCCATCAATAACACTCCCAAAATTACATACTTAATTTATATCCATCAATAACACTCCCAAAATTAAATATGTATCATACATCCATCAATAGTACTCCCTAAATTACACATGTATCATACATCCATCAATAACACTCTCAAAATTACATATCTATCATACATCCATCAGTAACACTCACAAAATTATGTATCTATCAAACATCCATCAGTGTCACTCCCAAACTTATATATCTATCATACATCCATCAATATCACTCCCAAAATTGCATACTTATCTTATATCCATCAATCACACTCATAAAATTACATATCTATCATACATCCATCAATCACACCCCCAAAATTACATATGTATCATACATCCATCAATAACATTCCCAAAATTACATATCTATCATACATCCATCAATAACACTCCCAAAATTACATACTTACCTTACATCCATCAATAACATTTCCAAAATTACATATCTATCATAAATCCATCAACAACACTCATAAAATTACATATCTATCATACATCCATCAATAACACTCCCAAAATTACATATCTTACATCCATCAACAACACTCATAAAATTACATATCTATCATACATCCATCAATAACACTCCCAAAATTACATACTTAATTTATATCCATCAATAACACTCCCAAAATTAAATATGTATCATACATCCATCAATAGTACTCCCTAAATTACACATGTATCATACATCCATCAATAACACTCTCAAAATTACATATCTATCATACATCCATCAGTAACACTCACAAAATTATGTATCTATCAAACATCCATCAGTGTCACTCCCAAACTTATATATCTATCATACATCCATCAATATCACTCCCAAAATTGCATACTTATCTTATATCCATCAATCACACTCATAAAATTACATATCTATCATACATCCATCAATCACACCCCCAAAATTACATATGTATCATACATCCATCAATAACATTCCCAAAATTACATATCTATCATACATCCATCAATAACACTCCCAAAATTGCATACTTACCTTACATCCATCAATAACATTTCCAAAATTACATATCTATCATAAATCCATCAACAACACTCATAAAATTACATATCTATCATACATCCATCAATAACACTCCCAAAATTACATATCTTACATCCATCAACAACACTCATAAAATTACATATCTATCATACATCCATCAATAACACTCCCAAAATTACATACTTAATTTATATCCATCAATAACACTCCCAAAATTAAATATGTATCATACATCCATCAATAGTACTCCCTAAATTACACATGTATCATACATCCATCAATAACACTCTCAAAATTACATATCTATCATACATCCATCAGTAACACTCACAAAATTATGTATCTATCAAACATCCATCAGTGTCACTCCCAAACTTATATATCTATCATACATCCATCAATATCACTCCCAAAATTGCATACTTATCTTATATCCATCAATCACACTCATAAAATTACATATCTATCATACATCCATCAATCACACCCCCAAAATTACATATGTATCATACATCCATCAATAACATTCCCAAAATTACATATCTATCATACATCCATCAATAACACTCCCAAAATTACATACTTATCTTACATCCATCAATCACACTCATCAAATTACATATCTATCATACATTCATCAATCACACCCCCAAAATTACATATATATCATACATCCATCAATAACATTCACAAAATTACATATCTATCATACATTCATCAATAACACTCCCAAAATTACATATCTATCATACAGCCATCAATAACACACTCAAAATTACATGCCTATCTTATGTCCATCAATAACACTCCCAAAATTATGTATCTATCATACATCCATCAATAACACTCATACAATAACATATCTATCATACATCCATCAATAACACTCATACAATAACATATCTATCATATATCCATCAATGACACTCCCAAAATTACATATCTATCGTACATCCATCAATAACACTCCCAAAATTACACATCTATCATACAGCCATCAACAGCACTCCCAAAATTACATATCCATCATACAACCATCAATGACACTCATAAAATTACATATCTATCATACATCCATCAATCACACTCCCAAAATTACATATCTTACATCCATCAATCACACTCCCAAAATTACACATCTATCATACATCCATCAATCACACTCACAAAATTACATATCTATCATACATTCATCAATCACACAAAATTACATATCTATCATACATCCATCAATCACACTCATAAAATTACATCTATCATACATTCATCAATGACACTCATAAAATTACATATCTATCATACATCCATCAATCACACTACCAAAATTACATACTTATCTTACATCCATCAATCACACTCATCAAATTACATATCTATCATACATTCATCAATCACACCCCCAAAATTACATATATATCATACATCCATCAATAACATTCACAAAATTACGTATCTATCATACATTCATCAATAACACTCCCAAAATTACATATCTATCATACAGCCATCAATAACACACTCAAAATTACATGCCTATCTTACATCCATCAATAACACTCCCAAAATTATGTATCTATCATACATCCATCAATAACACTCATACAATAACATATCTATCATACATCCATCAATAACACTCATACAATAACATATCTATCATATATCCATCAATGACACTCCCAAAATTACATATCTATCGTACATCCATCAATAACACTCCCAAAATTACACATCTATCATACAGCCATCAACAGCACTCCCAAAATTACATATCCATCATACAACCATCAATGACACTCATAAAATTACATATCTATCATACATCCATCAATCACACTCCCAAAATTACATATCTTACATCCATCAATCACACTCCCAAAATTACACATCTATCATACATACATCAATCACACTCACAAAATTACATATCTATCATACATCCATCAATCACACAAAATTACATATCTATCATACATCCATCAATCACACTCATAAAATTACATCTATCATACATTCATCAATGACACTCATAAAATTACATATCTATCATACATCCATCAATCACACTACCAAAATTACATACTTATCTTACATCCATCAATCACACTCCCAAAATTACATACTTATCTTACATCCATCAATAACACTCACAAAATTACATATCTATCATACATCCATCAATCACACTCCCAAATTACATATCTATCATACACCCATCAATCACACTCACAAAATTACATATCTATCATACATCCATCAATCACACTCACAAAATTACATATCTATCATACATCCATCAATAACACTCACAAAATTATATATCTATCATACATCCATCAATCACACTCATAAAATTACATCTATCATACATTCATCAATGACACTCATAAAATTACATATCTATCATACATCCATCAATCACACTACCAAAATTACATACTTATCTTACATCCATCAGTATACTCCCAAAATTACATACTTATCTTACATCCATCAATAACACTCCCAAAATTACATATCTATCATACATCCATCAATCACACTCACAAAATTACATATCTATCATACATCCATCAATCACACTCACAAAATTACATATCTATCATACATCCATCAATCACACTCACAAATTATATATCTATCATACATCCATCAATCACACTCATAAAATTACATCTATCATACATTCATCAATGACACTCATAAAATTACATATCTATCATACATCCATCAATCACACTACCAAAATTACATATTTATCTTACATCCATCAGTCACACTCCCAAAATTACATACTTATCTTACATCCATCAATAACACTCATAAAATTACGTATCTATCATACATCCATCAATAACACTCATAAAATTACATATCTATCATACATCCATCAATACCTCTCATACAATTACATATCTATCATACATCCATCAATCACACTCCCAAAATTACATATCTATCATACATCCATCAATCACACTCCCAAAATTACATACCTATCATACATCCATCAATGCCACTCATACAATTACATATCTATCATACATCCATCAATACCACTCACACAATTACATATATATCTTACATCTATCCAAAATACTCACAAAATTACATATGTTCCTTACATATATTAACAATACTCACAGAATTACATATGCATGTGAACCTAATGAACACAAAAGGAAGACACAAATACAACAAGGGATATAACTCAGATATTGCACAGGTTTAGAGACCTGCCTAATTTCAGATCTATGGTGTACAGGTGACAGAAACCAAAACCCTGATAAATATTTCTTCATTTGTGACAGATCAAAAAAAAATAGTGAAAACAATAAATACGTCAATGATCAACATTGAAAAGAATAATCTCATGACCCCAAACAGGGGACATAACCTAAAGAATAGGAATACCACAGGTAGAAACATAATCCATTCCAGGCATGAAGGTCCTAATAAATGAATGAATTTTTATTTTCTGGCCATTATAATAAACTTCATACAGTATTTGCTGTATTTAAGGTTTTTAAATAATTTTCTCTATTCCGCTGTTTTCTTTTCTCTTTTCAAAATATTAACTGAAACTTAAAATTATTGTCATGTTTGATGTCATCATTTAGTTCATGACATAATCTTGATACAGATATTTTGCTTGAGACAGCTTATATGACATTGTTCTGTTCTAAATATGTACTAAAAGGTGAATCGGCTTAGCCATTACTGAAATACTATGCAGAAGAAAAACTTTAGACAAAACTATGTAAAATGCATCAGTGATATAATTCCTGACCCCACAGCCCTACCCAGGAGAAAAATCCAAGTGCAGAAGTGGTTCAAGTAGCTGGGGGCAATATGTGATAATATATTCCAAATATGAAGTGACACAGGAAAGGGGTTATGAAAATATAAGTGACCTTAAGCAAAAGATGTCCCAAATATAACGTTTGACCCTCTAGCCCCACCTAGGGACAAAATCCAGGGGCTGAGTAGTACTGTGAGGTTTTTGCATTTGTAAGTGTTTGTATGTAATGATATTATATTCCGACAAAAGTTTCTCAAAGGGAGTGTTGCTCTAATGACCAAACAATAAAGAATTTCCAGAAATTCGAGATAAGACCATTTCTTTCTTTTAACTTCTGAGTGCTGAAACCATCTCTAATATTCTTCAGTGATAACAAGAATTTCAAACAAACTACTGCGGTGTACATACTGGTTGTCAGTGACACCGCCTTCATTTATCTTCCAGCATACATAATTGTAAGTCTTTTGGTGAAAAGACCATCCATTCATGTGTAGCGATACCATGATTTTCAAGATGGTTTCTAGAGCAATCCATTCATTTGTAGTGATACCATGATTGTCAAATGGTTGCTATGGTAATCCGTTCATGTGTAGTGATACCATGATTTTCAAGATGGTTGCAATGGCAATCATATTCTATGCATAACTGGCACCATTTTTATTTAGGGGCAATAAGTCTTCTGGTATAATCCAATGTTAATATTGCCATTCATTTGTGAAGAATAGAGATAACAATATTTTTAAGATGGTTACCATGATGATCGTATTGAGGGTCAGTTTGTATAATTTTCTTTTGGGCAATCTGACACCATAAGAACAATGTCAAAATAACTTTCCATTTCATGGTGTTGCTATTCAATAACATCATTTTTAAGATGGCCACCTTGAGGGTAATACTGGATGTCAGATTGGCACCATTTTGATTTAGAAGCAACTAGGTACCAAAAAATGCTTCTAGTAGAATACTATGTTGAGATGACCATTCAAATGGGAGGAATAGAGATAACAACATTTTTACAATAACCACAATGATGGCCATACTGATGGTCAGTTTTTGTATCATTTTCATTCAGGACCAACTGACATCAAACGATAACTCCTGATGAAAACCCCCGTGTCAAAATGATTTTCCATTTAAAGGCAGTAACTATAGCAACAACAAAATTTTCAAGATGGCCACCATATTAGTAATATTGGGTGTCAGATTGGCACCAGTTTAATTCAGGACCAAACAAGACATCGTAAGAAGTCTTCTGGTGAAACCGTATGAAACTGATATGACTTTCTGTTTATGAGGTGTAACCATAGCACAATTTTCAAGATGACTGCTATGGTGCCCAAAAAGGACATCATATTGGTACCATTTCCATTTAGAGCCAAGCAGACATCATATGTAGTCTTTTAGTGAAAGCACACTACTGATATTACCAGCCATCTATAAGAAATAATGATAACAAGATTTTCAAGCTAATCATTATGGTGGCCATATTGTATATCAGGTTGGCACCATTTAGGATCAACTACACATCATAACCATTGTCAACTCTAATCACAATAAACTAAGAAATTTCTGTTCAGAAAAAATTCCACCCGACACAAAAATGTTTATCTGTGCAATATCAAATGAAAAGGTTTTGAAAATTCTGCAAACTATTGCAACAAGGAAATCAACAGGTCTAGATAATATTGGACCACATCTTCTGCAGGCTGCTGCAGATACTATATTTGACAGCATAGCTTACATGTGTAATCTAAGCATATCCACCTCAGTGTTTCCCGCCCCCCATTCATAAGTCTGGCAGCAAAAAAAAATATCAATAACTACAGACCCATATCTATCTTACCAACTATGTCCAAAATACTTGAAAAACATTTTCATGATGATCTTTGATATGTGTGTGTGATTTGGATTTTAACCTAGCTTTAAGAGTTTTCCAATCATATGGCTATGATGACTGCAGAGTGGCAGTTTATAGTGATGTCTAGCACTGAGACATCACACCACACACATGTAGCATCATGTCCCACCCAGTCACATTATCCTGACACCAGGCAAACCAGTCCTAACACTAGCCTCTTAATGCTGAGCACCAAGCAAGGCATCTACAAGTACTATTTTTATAAGTCTTTGGTATGACTCGGCTGGGGTTTGAACCCACAAACCTCCCAAATCTGAGGCGGACACTCTAACCAATTGGGGCACCAAAGCAGTATCTTCTGATATACCTATCAAATTATAACTTACTTCAAAAAAACCAATCAGAGTTCACAGAAAACCACTCCAGTGAGACAGCCTTGATCTCCATAATAGATGGATTATTGTCTTAGCTCAAAGAAAATTAGTTGGACCATAAAAGTTGATCTTAGAAAAGCTTTTTAACTTGTTGTTCATCATATTCTTAACAACAAAATGAGCATTTATCAATGTGACAATTCAACAACTGATTGGTTTAAATTATATCTAACAATGAGAAAACAGTGTTTCAAAATAAATGGCAGAGTTTTAAATGAAGAACCAATTACACGTGGAGTTCTACAGGGATTAATCCAAGGCCCACTTTTCTTTCTTGTTTTCACAAATGATCTACTGACTGATAAGCAGATGCAAGCACACTATCAGATTTCAAACAGATAGAATCAGACCTGTACAACCACGCCTAGACTACTGTAATGTTATCTCGGGAAACACTTCTGATATGGATATTTACAAATTATTCTGCTTGCAAAAATGAACTTGCAGACTCATCTTAGATAATGCTGTAAGCATCCCAAATGCAATGAATGATATTAAAATGTTAACAGAGAGTGAGCAAATATTTCTGAGAAAGGCTAGACTTATGCAAAATGTTTAAAACAATATAGCCCTATTATATCTCAATGAACTATTTCATGCTAAAAAACAAGGCAACACTTCCAATTTAAGATTAATGTACCTAGTTGAAGCATGTTCATTTAAACTTTCTGTTTATTATGTCCATGTGATTTGTGTGTGTGAATATGTATATGTACTTTGAATGTAAATATGCATATAATAGAGGGCCACAAGCAGATTAGTTCCATGTAGCTAATTTTGTCACCCTCTTTAACCAAAGCCATAGTCATAATTATTATTATTATTATTATAAACTAATTTTTTCTAGTGAATCTGACCCGTCTTGTCGGAACTGCATGGAATTGGAGTCCACTGAAAAGGCATGTATTTCGCTGATTCTGTTGACTGTAGCAATGTCAAAAGGAAGCAGATGTTGTAAGCAAGGTGATTCAGTGATGTCTTTGCAAGTAGGAGGCTTCATCAGCAATACTGATCCATCATGTCGAAAGTAAGCAAGGTGATTCATTGATGTCTTTGCAAGTAGGGGGCTTCTTCAGCGATATTGATCCATCATGTTGAAAATGTCAGTAGAGGGGTCCACCAAGAAATGTATTGCTGATTTTGCCTGCCAACTGCCAAAGTAGTGAGTAATCAGGCCTTGTATGATAGGTGAACTAATTAAGCTCTTGAGAGCAGTTCAACGGGTGTCTTGTTCAGCCAGGTTAATCTCCATGAAAAGTCCACTTAGGCAAGGGTCCAGTTTTATTGGCCAGGTTGAATCAAGGGGATTAGAAGATCAGACAGGTCTTGATTTGTACAAGATCCTCTCTTCTATTATAGCACAGTGTGCTAGTGATCATGGAATGGTAAGTTTAACTGTGATGAGTGCTAACTATTTTTCATTGAAGAGACTAGCAAGATTGCTATTGTGATTCAGATGTCTTCATTTGAATACAGTACCCTGTTGTGAACCACTGAGATTATATTCTTTTGCCTTCGTAGGCTGACTCGGTTGGTCCTGTATTCCCTATTTTAGTAATCAGGATGAACAAACACTCAGTTACTTTTGGTTCCTGTATTCTGTTTGAAATCCAAGGTGTTTAGATGTGTATACATTCAGCCATTCCAAGGTATTGGAAGCAGCAATTAACCAGGTCGTTGGGCCCATGATTTATGTGACAAAGGTTGAGAATGTTGGCAGAATGTCAATAAGGTCCATCATAAGTCGATCCCAATGAGCCTGTATCATATGAAACTGAAGGATGAAAAGGCTTCTGTTTGTACATGTTCATGCTCGCAAAAAAATGAGTCTGCCAATACATTAGCCAGCCTAGGATATGTTGAACTGAAACCTGGATTATCACTGAGAACACCACTTGTAGAAAATCCCAAACATGGATAAAAAAAAGTTTTTAGTATTTGTTCTACTTTGCTGTTAGAGGCACTAAAGTGAAGTTATTGGGAAAAATGAGAACTTTATTCCCATGTAGGTTCACCAGCCACAAATAACAGGCTTTCAAAAATGGTGTCAATTTCGATGATTTGGACATATAAATAATGATCCTGAGGGCCTCACCCCTATGAAAATCAAAAAAAGGTAGGAGACTTGCTCCCCCCATCCTATTGTGTGATGTGTTTGCAGATATATCGCCGATGCGAGTCCAATGTGCCTTCATGATGCAACCTTGAATGGTTGCCAATTGAGAGAGTTGGTCTAATTGTAAAGGTTCTATTTCCACTTGGACCTCTCATGTTACTTTTATCATCTTGATATTATCCACTGTTATAATAGCCAATAATTTCTAATGTCACATAACCTTATACCTAAGGATAATCAGATTACTTACCTCTTTGTAAAGTTACTTGACTGACATATTACAACAAATGTCAATGTGTTGAACTTAGAAATGAACAAATATTTGTGAGATTTCTATTTGTAAACCTCATTCTGTGGCTGTCACAGTAAGATGCGGCTGCTCACATGGGGTAAATATGAGTTTCATACTAGCATGTCAGCTGCTGCCTGCATAAAGATGGGTGGCCATCCAAGAGAGGTACTTTTGAATACAAACTTGTTGGTGCCATGGGATTCTGGTCACATAAAGCTGGTGGCTAAATGATTTGGTATAGAGTTGGGGTGTGGTGGTGGTGGTTGTGGTGTTGGTGACATTCAGGAGGAGGACCACTGCAGAATAATTTGCATGGTATTAAATAGAACACTTGCCATTTATCTTCAGTACACAGTCTCTGGATGTCCACCATCCACAATGACTTCATGGGCCAATGATGTCCACCATCCCCAATGACTTCATGGATGGATGGATGTCAGAGACTGACTAAATAACTAAACTGTCTAGTGAGACGTTAGAATGCTGCATCACCCTCCCATACACACGAGGTTGCTATAAAATTTAAACATAAAAAGCTACTGATTTAACCAACTATAACAAAGTAAAAATAAGCGGTCACATAACAATATCTGTTATCACAGAGTACCAGCAATCATAAAACAATATCTGTTATCACATATAGTACCAACAATCATATAACCATACCTGTTATCACATACAGTACCAACAATCATATAACCATACCTGTTATCACATATAGTACCAACAATCATATAACCATACCTGTTATCACATACAGTACCAACAATCATATAACCATACCTGTTATCACATATAGTACCAACAATCATATAACCATACCTGTTATCACATATAGTACCAACAATCATACAACCATACCTGTTATCACATACAGTACCATCAATCATATAACCATACCTGTTATCACATACAGTACCAACAATCATATAACCATACCTGTTATCACATATAGTACCAACAATCATATAACCATACCTGTTATCACATACAGTACCAACAATCATATAACCATACCTGTTATCACATACAGTACCAACAATCATATAACCATACCTGTTATCACATACAGTACCAACAATCATATAACCATACCTGTTATCACATATAGTACCAAGAATCATATAACCATACCTGTTACCATACAGTGTACCAAGAATCATAAAACTACCTGTTATCACAGACTGCCTTTACACATAAGTAAACTGGGTAAAGACAATTCTATTTAGTGTTTTGTAAGTGAAACAGAAAGCATACCTTTGCTCCTAGCATCTTCGTTGCCTTGTTCACAGCCCAAGATGGTAATTTGCCTGTAAAAGTTTTAAAGTTATTTAGTGGTACAACAATGACTGACAGACATACAGTTGTAAAACCATGACTGACAGACATGAAGACATACAACTAGGACTAAAGGACATGTGGTGGTACAACCATAACATTATAGATTTGACACAACTCATGCTAATTTAACATTCAGAAATTCATATACGTGACTCTGATAATATTATTGCTAATCAAAATTTATCAAAGAAATTTCCAAAACGCCTTTAAAAAGAGTACAATCAATAGCAGATTTTATCCTGCAGCGTTTAACAAAAACCCTAGACACAAGTTGGGTATGGTTTACTCAATGGATTATTGACCAATGAGTCCCAATAATGTTACGACTGTATGGTCCTAAACTAAGTAACAGAAAGAAGCAAAACAAAAACGTTTTGTAAAATCAACAAATACCAGTGTAATTTAATTCTCTAATTTACAAAGTGAAAATTTCTAAGGAACTTACAGTATTGTCAATTCCAAATAATGCTAAATGTTCTATCACAAGTTAAAACATACAGAATGTTCAATATGAATTCCAAGAATCTTGGATGTGCTGATGTACCAATTATTGATGTATCACAATGATATAATCCAGAATGTCTCTGAATGAGTCCTCAATAATTCCAAAGCAGTGTTTTAGTCCAAAAGTCAATGAGCATCTTGTAATTCCAGTAATAATTTAAAGAAATAACTCGTCTCAAATTATAACTGAACACAACAAAAAAGTGATTCCACTAGTCTGATATCAAAGCAGGAATAAATAATTGCCCACCCAGTCCCTTATATAGAGAGAGTATCACCTGACCTATGACACAACAAAATGCCCTGGATGTGGGTCATTTTCCCATCAAATTCATAAACAAATTCACTTGCAGAAAATACCAAAATGGTACACAAGATCAGGCCATGAACTCTGATTCAAGTAAACATTATGACAATAATCAGGTAGACAACAGAATGTCCAAGGAAAAACAAAGGTCATAAATTCAAATCCATGTAAACATATTTGTAAAAAATGACATTAGTCAGGTAGGCCCAAACTACTACCCTCAATAATGGACAAAGGTCAAGCACATGATACTAATTAAATATATATAACAATAACCTCAACCTCTGGTCAAGATCTTGAACTCTGACCTTCAGAACCTAAAATCTGTAGAGATTTTTTTATTATCATAAGTGTAAGCCATTCAACAAGTCTGGTCAAGGAATTTAATCCAGCAAAACCTATTTTTTACTGAGACACAATGAGTTTGATCTGCAGACACCAAAATCAATAGGCCTCTTCCAAACCTCAGGTAAAAACCTGAAATTCTGATCAAGGTACAAGGTCAAGAACTAAAGTTGTTCTGCCAAAAAAAATTTTAAAATTCTTTTTGTCAGTGCATGTAACCTTTAACCTTCTGAAACCAAAATAAATAGGATTCTTTCTTACCCAATGTGTAAGTCATCCACAAACTTTGGTTTAGGAAAATGGTCAAATACTTCCATTCTTGTGCCAAAATCATTTTTCTTCTTTCAATCTCCTTTCATCTTCAGGTCAAAGGGTTCTTCCTTACTGTGAGTGTAAGCCACTGACAAAATGTGGTAACTATAGATGATGTACAGCTTAAGTTATTGTGTGGAAACAAAATTGGTAACAGATAGAGAGATGGACAACATCATTATACAATACACTCTGCCTTACTCTGATAACAAAATGTTCAAAATAGCTGCTGTAGTGCATATATTTGATATCAGCTTGGGACAATTTTCATTTAGGACAAGGCAGACATCATTCAAAGTGTTTTGATGAAAACCCAATCTCATAATGATCATCCATTAGGGGGAGGGATTAGTGTCAACAAAATTTTTACTAGTTATTGTGGCAGCCATGTTGGATGTACAGCTGGCACAAATTTTATTTCGGACCAACTAGATATCATAAGAAGTCTATTGGTGAAAATTCCATGGTGATAGCCATCCATGTGGGAAGAACTGAGATAAAAATATTTTCTAGATATGACTTTCCATTCAAGACTAGCAATAATAAGATTTTCAAGCTGACTGCTTTGGTGGTCATATTGGACATCAGATCAGCACCATTTTCATTTAAGACCAAGTAGACATCACAAAAAGTCTTTTAGTGAGAACTTCATGCTGATATGATCATCCATTCAGAAGGCATTGTGATAACAGGATTTTCAAAATGACTACTGCATGGCAGCATGTACATTGTCAGATCCGCACCATTTTCATTTAAGACCAACTTGACCTCATTAGAAGTCATCTGGTTAAAACCCCACATCAACAGAACTTTATGTTCAGGTAGAGTTGTGATATGATTTTTAAGATGGCTGATATGGTGTCCTTACTGAATTTCAGAACAGCACCATTTTAATTAAGGACCAGCTAGACATCATATTTTTTTGTGTGAAACCCATGTTGATATGATCATCCATGCAGGAGAAGTAACAATACCAAAATGTTGAAGATGGCCACTGTGGCAGCCCTACTGGAAGTCAAATCAGTACCATTTTAATTTAGGACCAACTAGACATCATCAGAAGTCTTTCAGTGAAAATCTTATGTTGATTTTACCATCCATTCAGGTGGAGTAGAAACAAGATTTTGAAGATGTTGGCTATATTGGACTTCACATCTTACCCATTTTCTTTTAAGACCAACTAGATGTCAAAAGAAGTCTTTTAGCGAAAATCTCATGCTGATATTACCATCCATTCAGGCAAAGTAGCAACAAGATTTTAAAGCTGGTGGCCATATTGGGCCTCACATCTGCCTCATTTTCATTTAAGACCAACTAGACATCGTAAGAGGTCTTTTAGTGGAAACCTTATGTTGACATAACCATCCATTCTGAAGAAATAGCACTAACAAGATTTTCAAAATAGTTGTTATAGTGGCCATCTTGGATATCAGACTGGCACCATTTTCATTTAGGACCAACTAGACCATGGGATGAATTTGTGTGTAAAGTTTCATGGCAATCTTTCAAGTAGTTTAAGAGTAGCAGCAATAAGAAATTTGTTCTAACAGACAGACAGATGATGTACAGGCAACAGACAATCCCATAAGCTCTACTGGTCTGTGACCTTGTAAAGATAAATATACTGGATGGTATGTATAGCCTATGATGTGCTGAAAAATGGCACCAAACTCCACCAAAGCAAACCAATCTTTACCCTAAGTGCACACTGTCCACAAACTCCACCAAAGCAAACAAAACCAAACCAATCTTTACCCTAAGTGCACGCTGTCCACAAAGTTTGATCCAGGTCTGATGTAAAACCAATGTTATTATGTGAATGCCATTTTTCTTCATTCCATCACACTCACATTGACCTTTGACCCCAAACTCAATAACTTTTCAGTACCTCTAGTGCAGCCCCCCACAAGGTTTGCTTGAAGTATGTCATGTAGAATTAATGTTATTGTATAGAAACCATTTTTATTATTTCAGTCAAAATGACCACAACCATTGATCTTTTTATTCTAAAACTGATACAGTTTTCCTTATCCAGGAGCAATACATTCAAAAAGTTTAGTAACTGTAGATGATGGAGAATTCTGCAAAAACCATTTGTCTTCTTTAAGTCAGAATGACTTTGTCCTTTGAATATTTTAGTCATAAATTAATAGAGTTCTTCCTTACCCCAAGTGCAAGCTATCCACAAAGTTTGGTAATGGAGATGGTGGACAACTTGAGTTATAATGCAGAAACCATTGTTCTTCTTTCAATCAGTGGGCTTGACTTTTGAACTTCTGAGAGTGAAATCATGTTCTTCCTTACCCAAAGTGCAAGCTATCCACAAAATTTGGTAATTGCAGAAGTAGGCAACTCGAGGTAATGTGCAGAAATGAAATTGATAACAGACACACGTATGAACATCATAACTTAATATGTTACTTTCTACAGCCATGGAATGTTTTCGACATCCCTTCATACTTTGTACAGTCATGGAGTGTTTTGTTTCAGGAGTTTGTTTTCAAGGACTTCAAAAAGTTTTCAAGGGGTATTATTTTGTCTTACATACCTTCTCAATCTGCTACTTTATCAACTATCAGTCTTGTGCAATTTGATAATCTGCCAGATTTTGTTCTATTTAATTTATTTATTCATTAGATTTTGGACAATACATAAATCAACTAAAAAAGAATACCATGCATATGGGAGATTTTTTTCTCCACAATGACTTGCAACTTAGCTAGTTGCAACGTGGATGGACAGAAAATATAACTGATAGTTTAAACATCAGCATTAGCATTATAAACACTGCGTAGTACAACACAAATACCTCTGGGGTCAGACTGGGAGACATATGTTAGCTGTGTTTTAGCACCATCAAGCTTCCTGATCAAATATCCAGTAAAGTATGATATACCACGAATAAAACCCTTTCTTGGGGGACATTCCTGAAAAAAAAAAAATTCTGATGTAATACTTGCCATCTGCACTTAACCCTTTACTGCTCATAGTTTGGTTGGTGAACTGCCTATTTTGTAAAGAATTTATACAAAAATTAGTATCTGACATCCCTTCAGGGCTCAAGCCAAGTCAACATTTTAGTAACAAATCACTTCTCCCTCTATGTCCCAAGCAGTAGAAGTCTGAACTCAAATAAAGACTTGGGTTAAACATATTATTTCATATACACACTTAAAATTTCAACAATTTATGTAATTTTGTACGTATATACGTATGTTGATGACCTGCAAATTAACAAACAAGAGTACCTTGAAGGCACTGATGCTCTACAAGATAAGACTGTTTCTTCTGTTTATTTCATTTCTTTTTACTGAAGAGTACTGAAATTAACTCAGATATTTTGGAGAAACTCCTACATGCCAAATCTGGAAATAAAGATATTTTCTGACAAATTAACATGTGTACAAGACACAAGATACCTTTAAGTACTGTACAAATTAACATGTGTACAAGACACAAGATACCTTTAAGTACAGTATAAACTTATCTTGTCATGGACTTTGCCCTTAAACATTACATAGTAGAGCTAGTCTTGAAAGACCTCAAGAGACGTCAAAATTTTCATAAATTTCTACCAGATACCCCTCAGTCCTACGGATCGATTACCCGGGTACCCGATCAAAGGGAAATTGCATTAAATGTGAACCTGAACTGCACTGTTGTAGGTTCACACATGCCAACCCCCAAATGAGGTATAAGCATAATTATTACTAACATAAGTGGCAAAAAGCGTAATCTGAGCATAAAAAGAGCAATCTATATATTACATGCCATAATTACAGAAAATTGTATGAAAAACGTACATATTTTATTTAATGTACATTTATTTTTGCTACTTACCTGGATCTGCAGTTAACATTTTTGTCACAAACTGGCTAAATCCTTGTGGATTAGTAGTTAGTACAAGAGTATAGACACAAAAGAAATGGATAAATTATTCATGAATAACACTCACTTTAACTAGTCTACATGTCTACAGTAACTTTCGCAAACAGTCGTAAAGTTCAAACGATGACTATTGTAGTATCCTTAGAAAAATTTCATTCTGTATAGTTGTCCATTTTGTTCATTTTTTCCTAACATGGTATAAGAAGTGCATGTTACGGTAACCAAGTTTTTATGATGCCTTTGCCATTACAAAAATATCTGTCTTGGGTGTTCCACTAATAAAAAATAGAGTCCAGTAAACAAACATGTGAACAGCAGTCATGACTTGAACAGCTAATACTCGCTCTAAGGGCCACAAACTTGAGGCAAAAAATGGCATTAGTTAAACCGGACACTGATACTGTGCTTACTTTTTTAATCAGAACTTACTGTCGATGTCGACAAAAGGTATTGACCCAGTTAATGTCATCAGGATCTAAAAAACAAAAACGTGTTTAAGTTGTGAAAAATATGGTGCATTAACCATTCACAGGCACAAAGTTATGATGGTCTAGTTCAAATATCAGCATTTATTTTTAAATAGGTTGCACAAGAAAGGAGAAAAGTGTTCTCCCTTGTATTATTATATAGTACAAGTAAGACAAGTCAACTGTAAGCAACCAAACGAGCCCCTGTGATGATGAATAAATGCGCACCCGACACGAGCCTCTAACTGCAATTATTATTCTTTGTCTCGATCTGAACTTGGAATACCTTTATTTTAACAGGTACCCGGTTGTTCATTTTATTACCCTGGTTATTACTAACTTGTGGGTACCCGAGTAACCGGGTACCTGTTGACATCTTTAAAGACCACCCATTATGCCAAATCGATGTCTCTAAAGACAGGTTGTTTCCCAAGGCAGTTCATAACACATTTTAATCAATAAACATGTGCAATGATAATTGGGTTCTTCAAGGCAGGTAGTCTCTCAAGACATTATTGCTGTATCATGTACAGAAAATAATTGAGTTTGTCTCAGACGATGTAAAGATAAACCCACATGCTATGTTTGGTTAAATCTCTAATTATAGTATGGGTGTGGGGTGGAGCTAGGGCTATATGAGAGATGATGGACAAAAGGCCTTGGTATAAGCTCTTCTGGTCTATTACCAACTGAGCTGGGGGCCCAGAGTGGCCGAGTGGTCTAAAACATTCACAATTATGGATCACTGCTGTCTCACCTCTGTCTGCATGGGTTCGAGTCTCGAGCTCAGCCAATGTGGGTATGTAAGAAAGTTTGACAGTAGCTTCTCTTGGGTCGGTGGTTCTTTCTGTTTAGTTTTTTTCTGGGTTTTTCCTCCACCACTGATACTGGCGGCCAAGTATAGCCTATCTTGTGCTGAAAAATGGCATTAAACTCTACAACAATAACAACAAGCTGAGCTAAAAATGATTGTGTAATTTGTCAATTTTTACTGTTTTAATGTGTGTGTGTGTATATATATATATACTATATATATATATATATACTGCTATCTATATATATATATAACATATATATAGTTGAAATACTGCTTTTGAAAAGTAAACAATTAAAACAAATTTTTTGGAAATAAAAAAACCACAGTATTTTTAGATCAAGAACCACTCTATTGGGGACCAGAGCGTTTTCGCCACTACAACCACTGGTGTAATGATGTGTGCTGAGTAGTGAGATTATGAACTGTTAAACAACAGCTTGCACTTGTACACAACAAGCTCTAAATTGATTATGCTCTTGTTGTAATTTGGTGAGTTTAAAGACAAAGGCAATGTTTTTTTAGGTAGTTATAAGTAATAAAGAGATCAAAAGTCATTCATGCTGGCTTTTTTCAGTCTTTCATTAAAAGTTAGCTGACCTTCTTTTGGAAGTCAGATAAAATGGAGAGATCAACCCAAAAATGATTTTGACAGAAACACTTAAATATTTTTACTTTTTGAAGAGGAGTATTAAAGGGTATATCGTCTATTGGTAGATCAATACATGTCAAAAATGCCAAAATGTGTGCTTTCTCCCCATGTTAAAAAAACCCCAAACCATAAGCTAAGAAATGTTACAAGTTCAGCAATGCATGGAAATCAGAGTTTAAGTGTGTGTAGGCAAGTAGCAAAGGTCCTGAGTTTGCATTGTGTGCTTCATGCAAAGTGGATTTGTAGATACTAGATGGAGGAAGAAATTATACCATCAGGCATATTCAGACACCACTGCTTAGGAGCAATAATACGACCCACTTTGAAGGTCTTGTTTCCAACTAGTTAAAAAGTATATACAGTGGAACCTGCAGATACATCATTTGCAAATTTTGTGGTGGACCACAATTTACCATTCCTCACTGCAGATCATTTTACTAAACTGGTTATGTTTCCAGAGTGAGAGACTGCACATAAATTTTCATGAAAGTGTACAAAGATAACACACAATGTCACTCAGGTACTAGTAGTGCAGAAATGTTGAAAATATAAGGAGTAAGAAGTTCATTGTCAGATTAGGAATACACATTAAGGCAAATCATGCACCTGTTTCCTTTTTAATCCCTTTAAAACACGTAAACTTTACGTCAATAACACATCTACTGGTTCAGAAGCCAATTCACTGATAAAAATTGTGAAATCAACTGAATTGATGTGTCACAAGTATGTGTCCCTCTACAATGGCATATTTTTAACCCTCACCTTTTTACCATAAGTAATGCCAAATTCCATTGTCATCTCAAAGATACCAATTAAATCCATTCTAATTTGTTGAGCATATTTTGCTTTTCATTTTCAAATGTTTCCAAACCTTTCATTTTGTAAAATAATTCAGATGAGCAAAAGAGCAAATACCTAACCAACCTGTTACTGTCATCTTCACAGATTAAAGTAGGAAACATTATTACCTTTTACCAAGTACCTAACCAACTTGTTACTATCATCTTCTTAAATTAAAGTAGGAGTAATTATTACATTTTAACAAACTTTTAATAACAATTTTTCAAACTCACAATTATGATTGAAAATGGAAGAAGTTGTACTTACCTAACTGTAACATCAAATCAGATGACACCAGAAAACCATGCTTTGATGAAACATGCCAAATCAAATGATACCAACAACACCATGCTTGATGATCCATACAATTTTTTTTTCATTAATTAGTTAATTAGTCACATTGTAAGGTACATGTTTTCTGTTTGATCCTAAGTACTGTATCCAGACCAGTTAGTTAGTCATATTGTAAGGTACATGCTTTCTATTTGATCCCAAGTACTGTATCCAGACCAGTTAATTAGTCCTACTGTCAAGTACCTGCTTTCTATTTGATCCTAAGTACTTGTATCCAGACCAGTTAATTAGTCCTATTGTCAAATACCTGCTTTCTATCTGATCCTAAGTACTGTATCCAGACCAGTTAATTAGACATATTGTAAGGAACATGCTTTCTATTTGATCCCAAGAACTGTATCCAGACCAGTTAATTAGTCCTATTGAAAAGAACCTGCTTTCTATTTGATTCTAAGTACTTGTATCCAGACCAGTTAATTAGTCCTATTGTAAAGTACATGTACCTGCTTTCTATTTGATCCTAAGTACCTGTATCCAGACCAGTTAATTAGTCCTATTGTAAAGTACCTGCTTTCTATTTGATTCTAAGTACTGTATCCAGACAAGTTAATTAGTCCTATTGAAAAGTACCTGCTTTCTATTTGATCCTTAGTACTGTATCCAGACCAGTTAATTTGTCCTATTGTAAAGTACCTGCCTTCTTTTTTATCCTTAGTAATGTATCCAGACCAGTTAATTAGTCCTATTGTAAAGTACCTGCTTTCTATTTGATCCTAATTACTGTATCCAGACCAGTAAATTAGTCACATTGTAAAGTACCTGCTTTCTATTTGATCCTAAGTACTTGTATCCAGACCAGTTAATTAGTCCTATTGAAAAGAACCTGCTTTCTATTTGATTCTAAGTACTTGTATCCAGACCAGTTAATTAGTCCTATTGTAAAGTACATGTACCTGCTTTCTATTTGATCCTAAGTACCTGTATCCAGACCAGTTAATTAGTCCTATTGTAAAGTACCTGCTTTCTATTTGATTCTAAGTACTGTATCCAGACAAGTTAATTAGTCCTATTGAAAAGTACCTGCTTTCTATTTGATCCTTAGTACTGTATCCAGACCAGTTAATTTGTCCTATTGTAAAGTACCTGCCTTCTTTTTTATCCTTAGTAATGTATCCAGACCAGTTAATTAGTCCTATTGTAAAGTACCTGCTTTCTATTTGATCCTAAGTACTGTATCCAGACCAGTAAATTAGTCACATTGTAAAGTACCTGCTTTCTATTTGATCCTAAGTACTTGTATCCAGACCTGTTAATTAGTCCTATTGTAAGGTACATGCTTTCTATTTTATCCTATGTAGCCTATCTAGACCAGTTAATCAGTCCAATTGTAAAGTACATGCTTTCTATTAGATCCTTAGTACTGTATCCAGACCAGTTAATTAGTCACACTTCAAAGTACATGCCTTTTATTTGATCCTAAGTACCCTATCCAGACCAGTTAATTAATCCTATAGTAAAGTAACTCTCACTACAAAAAAGCCACATATTTTTTTTGTAGCAACCACGCAATGGAATTAATCACAATGTCATCTGGATTGGCAGCAGGAAAAATGTCTCTCTTTGCATTAGCAATAAAACTAGGTGAAGTCAGTTGGTTTAAAGTGAAGTTTTGCTCAACTTTACCTGGTTGCATTAGCCCTGCTCTTACAAGTTACAATTTTGTGTAAGGGTTAGTCTCTTTATAGTGGGCTATTTACTGCAAACAATGGATGAGTACTGAGTAGGCCTTATTTCAGCATGCAAGAGCTGATATAAGTCTGTTGCCATGTCAACCAAATCATGCAGATAATTGATAAAATGTGGGACAATATTACATTTTCTTTTAATATTTTTTCTATACTGAGCTTCCTTCTTTTGTCCTGATCAGTCATGAATTGAAGTTTTCCAATTTAAGAATGAAACAACTTAGATGTTCTAATTTTATGGCATATATTACCCAGGTTCTACTTAATGTGAAAATATAACAGCTGTTTCATTTTCAGTTAAGTCACAGACTGAACGCTTAAAGTTGTTATATCTATTGCTGGATATTCTGTTTTGTAATTCTCTTCGTTACACTCGAATAGTCTTAAACAATACAACAGAATAAATATTTTTGTATAAACATTAAATCTGTTCAAATTTCTATCAAAAAGCTTAGTTATTATGTTAACATTTACACATGCAATATTACTACAATGCTAAGTTGACTCTAGCACATACCTCCCAAACACATACCTCCCATGTCATGACACCTTTAGGAAGTGCCAGCCATGTCATGACGCCTTTAGGAAGTGCTAGCCATGTCATGACGCCTTTAGGAAGTGCTAGCCATGTCATGATGCCTTTATGAAGTGCTAGCAATGTCATGATGCCTTTAAATGAAACTCTCAATGATACACTCATCCATTTAGGAGTGGTGTTAAGATTTTCCATATGGCTGTCATGAAGGCTATATTGAATGTTAGATTGACACCATTTTCATTCAAGACCAACAAAACAAAATAAAAATCTTTTTTAGTAAGGGCCCCATGTCTATATGACCACCCATTAGAGACAGCTGTCAATACAGAGATTTTGAAGATAGCCACCATGGCAGACATACTCGAGGGCAAATTGGAACCATTTTCAGTTAGGATCAACTAGACAATATAAGAAGTTTTCTAGTCAAAAACCATGTCTATAATGAACATCAAAGCAGGTGAAGTAGTGATAACAATACTGAAAGTGAGATTGGCATCATTTTCATTTAGGACCAACTAAACAGAAAAAACTTTCTGGTGAAAACTCAATGTCAATATGACTTTCCATTCTGGAGTAGTGATAAGATTTTCAAGATGGCTGTTGGGATGGCTATACTGGTTGTCAGATCTGCACCATTTTCATTTATGACGAACTAGTTTCATGGCAATCCTCCAAGCAGTTTAGGACAAGTAGTGATAATAAACTTGTTCCGATGTCACTGCTGCTAGAGTGCTTGGATCCAATATTGCCTTCACTAACTGATGTTATTAATACCTCTCTCTCATCTGGGGAATTCCCATCATTTTACAAAACTGCCATTGTAAAGTCTCTGCTGAAGAAACCAACACTCGACCATAATGATTTAAAGAACTACCGCCCAGTTTCTAATCTGCCATTCATGTCAAAAATCTTAGAAAAAGTTGTTCTATCCCAACTTGTATCTCATCTGAATTCAAACAGTCTTTTTAGCAAAGTACAGTCTGCATATCGCCCTTGCCACGGTACTGAAACCACTCTTCTGAAAGTAGTCAATGACCTTCTCTCTGCTTTGGATGGCGGAAAGATTACAGTCCTCATTCTCCCTGACTTGTCTGCAGCATTTGACACTATAGACCATGATATAGTACTTCACTGTCTCCAGCATGTATTTGGCATTCATGATATGGCCTTACTACGGTTCAAGTCCTACTTGGTCAACAGGACACAAATTGTGTCCGCAAATGGAAAACACTCCAGCCCAGTTGAACTATGCTGTGGTGTTCCACAGGGGTCTGTTCTTGGACCTGTTCTCTTCATTCTATACACTCAGCCACTCTCAAGTGTCATAGATCATCGTCCAGTGTCTCACCAATTGTATGCTGATGACACCCAAAT